>JAADYU020000683.1:0-11013 GCA_011763375.2 Heteractis magnifica
AGTAGCAGTAGCAGTAGCAGTAGCAGTAGCAGTAGCAGTAGCAGTAGCAGTAGCAGTAGCAGTAGCAGTAGTAGTAGTAGCAGTAGCAGTAGCAGTAGTAGTAGTAGTAGTAGTAGTAGCAGTAGCAGTAGCAGTAGTAGTAGTAGTAGTAGTAGTAGCAGTAGCAGTAGTAGTAGTAGTAGTAGTAGTAGCAGTAGCAGTAGTAGTAGTATTACAAAGGGTATTGGTTTTCAGGAACCCTTAAAAAGTTAATCCAGCTGGTTAACAGGATAATAGAATTTTCAATCTATGTATGCCAGTATTATGAAGACGTTAAAATGAAGTGCATTATTATAGGGGATATATTTTTGTTAACTAAATCGTCCTTTTTTATGTACATTATAGGCTGCTGAACTTTGCCATTTAAGTTTAAAGACACAAGCCTCTTTCAAAATGATTGGTAAACAGACTGATTGTATCCATACATAAAGTGTACATTGTATGATGGAATATGATTTGATTAATGCTGTTAAAAACGATAATGAAAGTGAAGTAATAAGATTGATCAATGCGGGGGCAGATGCCAACCAAACAGAAAGGGAGTCAGGAAAAACTGCTTTGTTTTATGCCGTCCAACAAAGTAACAACGAGAGTGTGGTTCGTGCATTGATTGATGCTAAAGCTGATGTGAACAGAACTGATAATGAGGGGAAAACTGCTTTGTTTGAAGCTGTATGTTGTTCAAATGAATCCATCGTTCATTTGTTAGTTAAAAAGGGGTACGCCTGTATTGACACAAGAGATCATCATGGAAGAACTCCATTATTTTATGCCATAGCAAAATCAACAAAGATTGCTTCATGTCTGTTTGAAAGAACAAATGTCAATGATTCCGATCTCTGCAGTATCTTGCAATTTTTTCTAGAGAACCGGAAAAGTGACACTTCTCATCCACCAATTGATAAAGTTTTGAAGCTGCTGAAAGATAACGGGTTAAAACCAAAACGAATTGCCAAGGCCATAGTGAATATAGTGCTTTGCAAAATTCCTCTTCTCTTGACCTCTGTAACTGATAGCCATCCTTCTGAAAACTCACTTACTTCTATACAAATTCAATGGACTAGAAAAATGGAATCTCTTATAAATGTATTGAAAGAGGTCAGTAAGTATGTTGAAACCACAACAAAGGAACGTGTCATTAGAATGCTGGAGTTGATAGAAGGCCATAGAGAGGACCATATTTCTGATGTTTTCTCTTTGCTGAAAGAGTTTGGTGCCAATCCAAATTGTGCTGATATAGATGGAAATACAGCATTTCACAATGTAATGCATTTGCCTTTTTTGGGTGTACCGAAAGAGACTGTCCTAGACCTATGTGAAAGGTTATTGAGTTTTGGAGTTCCATTAACCAAAGGCAACCACCATGGTGAAACGCCTCTCTTGTTTTGCTTATCTAGAAGCTTTAAAAATTTAGAAGAAGAAGATAAGAGTTCAGCCGTGAAGACACTGGTAGACGTTTGCACATTTCTAGTGTACCACGGATCCAATATCGAAGAAACGACAAAACATGCAGAGAGTGTTCTCCATTTGATTATTAAGCTTTTTCAGCAAGGTATTGAAATAAGAGATGAAAAAGCAAGAAAGAATGTAATTGATGAAGCATTGAAGCTCTTAGAATTGTTTTCATCTGATCGCATGATCAAAGGAAATACAGTCAATAAGAGAGATTTCCATCTTCATTCACCACTGCACTGTTGGGCATCTCTTGCGCCTTCAACAAACTACAGCAGCAGTGAATCGTTTAGACTGTTTACGGATACTCTAGAAAAGATTTTACAGCATCTTATGAATTTAGGAACAATCCTAAATGCAAGAAATGAATATGAGAAAACCCCTCTTCATTTGTGCGAAACATGGACTGCTGTTAAGCTGTTACTTGCTGCTGGTGCAAATCCAAACGATGTCGATTCATCAGGAAGTTCACCGCTACTTGTTGCAGCTAAGAAAAACTTTGGAATGAATCTGGATCGTCTTTATCCGGATATTTTAGAAGACCCCGATGAATTCTGGGAAAGTGCAATCGAAAAGGGACTCGAACCATGGACAGTTAACAACTATGGTATGTCTGTTTTCGGTGTCCTCCTTCATTCAGAGGCTCTTATTCTGGCAAAAGCTTTAGTAAATGTGACTTGTAAAAAGCCAAATGCTCACCGTGGAACTATTTTATTGAAAATGACTAATGCTTTGTTTTATGCAGTTCAACAAAGTAACAACGAGAGTGTGGTTCGTGTATTGATTGATGCTGATGTGAACAAAACTGATAATAAGGGGAAAACTGCTTTGTTTTATGCCGTCCAACAAAGTAACAACGAGAGTGTGGTTCGAACATTGATTAATGCTGGTGCTGATGTGAACAAAACTGATAATGAGGGGAAAACTGCTTTGTTTTATGCCGTCCAACAAAGTAGCAACGAAAGTGTGGTTTGTTCATTGATTGATGGTGGTGCTGATGGAAAAGCAGTTTTGTTTTATGCTGCAAAGAATGACAAGCCTGGAGTGGCAGAGGCGATACATGATGCCGGTCTTGACTTAAACATAACTGATGATGATGGCAAAACTGCTGTGTTTTATGCTAATGAAAACAACAGTATAGCTGCACTTTGTGAGTTGATTGAATGTGGTGCAAATTTTGACTTGGATGAAATTGATGGAAAAGCAGTTTTGTTTTATGTTGCAAAGAATGACAAGCCTGGAGTGGCAGAGAAGCTACATGATGCAGGCCTTGACTTAGACATAACTGATGATGATGGCAAAACTGCTGTGTTTTATGCTAATGAAAACAACAGTATTGCTGCACTTTGTGAGTTGATTGAATGTGGTGCAAATTTTGACTTGGATGAAATTGATGGAAAAGCAGTTTTGTTTTATGTTGCAAAGAATGACAAGCCTGGATTGGCAGAGAAGCTACGTGATGCAGACCTTGACTTAGACATAACTGATGATGATGGCAAAACTGCTTTGGCTCTTGCGGTAGAAAATGACAGTATGGATGTTGTTTGTGAATTGATCAAAGGAAATGCTCACTTCGTATTGGATGATATTGACGGGAAAGCTGTGTTGTTTCATGCTGCTAAATATAACAAGAAAGGTGTAGTCAAGCCACTTCGTGATGCCGGCCTTGATCTGAATGAAACTGACAATGAAGGCAAAACTGCTGTGTTTTATGCTAACATGAATTATTCCGAGGTTGTTCTTTGTGAATTGATTGAATGTGGTGCAGATTTTGACTTGGATGAAATTGATGGGAAAGTAGCTATGTTTTGTGCTGTTGGACATGGAATGGATGAAGCAGTATCAAAATTACTTTCTGGCCTTGATGTCAACACAACTGATAATCAGGGGAAAACTGCTTTGCTTTATGCCGTCCAACAAAGTAACAAAAGTGTGGTTCGAACATTAATTAATGCTGGTGCTGATGTTAAAATAACTGATAATGAAGGCAAAAATTCTTTGTTTTACGCCGTCCAGAAAAGTAACAACCAAAGTGTGGTTCGAACATTGATTAAGGCTGGTATTGATGTCACGATAACTGATAATGAAGGCAAAACTGCTTTGTTTTATGCTGTTGATAGAGATGCTGTTGATGCATTGATTGAGGAGGATGAAGGTCTCATAAATGCAAGAGATCAGTATGGCAGGACAGCGCTATTTTATGCTTTGAAACAAGATAGCATGACAACAGCTCGGTATCTTATTAAGAAAGGAGGAAATCTTTATTTGAAAGACAAATGCGGTGTAAGCATTTTCACGTTTTTCATCAAAAAGTCGAGTTACAGAGCATTAACATCAGATGTGTCTGAATTATTCCAAGGACAAAATCAACTGAAATCTTTGGTGGCTGCAGTATTAGATGTCATCTATTGCCAAGCCCCCCTGTTGTATGCCAAAAGCTTTCTTTTGCGAAATGGATATCAATATCAATATACAATTCTCGACGAAACATATCTGTTAGAAGCCTTGACGTTTGCTCGAACACAAGGTTTTACTCAAGATGACAATAAAAGAAAGGCCTTTGACAAGATTGCGTTCCTGATAAGCAAAGACAAAGTTGATGTGCCATCGATTCTTGCCTTGCTTAACACATTAGGTGCCAATCCTGATGCTGCTGATTCAGATGGAAATACAGCTCTTCACTATGCAACCCTTCTACCACTTTATGGCGTATCACAAGAAACTGTCATCCACATATGTAAGAAGCTCAAGGATTTAGGGGCAATGTTCGATGTGAAAAACCAGCAACAACAGTCTCCTCTCCTGCTTTGCCTGTCAGTAAATAACTGGAACTGGAAAGTATTTGAAACAAACAACCCATGGGATGTGGATAGAGGATTGGCAGGGGTCTGTAGCTTTTTGTTAAGCAATGGGTCTAGTGTCAACGAGACATCCCAAAGTGGTGAATCTGCTTTTCATTTATTGATGAAGTTTGTCCAAAAACGTTTCAATCTGCGAGGTTTAAGGCCGCCTGACGTCTTGCAGGAATTGATTGAGCTTTTGAAATTGGTTTCATCCAAGGCTTTAGAAAGAGGAAAAGAAAAGATTGCCAACAAAACTGATGGCCAACTGAATTCCCCACTTCATCTTTGGGCATCTCTTACCTTACCATCTTCTACAGACTACATCAGTCACCTTACTGAAGATCACACCTTCGAGAATATTTTACAACTGATCTTTGACATTCTTATGCAATGTGGAGCAAAACTCAATCTTAGAAATGAGAATGAAGATACACCATTACATCTGTGCAAAACCTGGGCTGCTGCCAAGCTGTTGATAAAAGCTGGGGCAATTACAAATGATTTAAATTCATCAAAACGTTCACCTCTCCTCGTTGCAGCTAAAGAGAAAACATATCTCAAAAAACCAGGTTGTTTTTATCCTGATGTTTCTCAAGAAAAAAAAGCATTTTGGAAAGAAGCTCTTGCGTTGGGACTTGATCCATGGACAGTTGACAAACACGATGAGTCTGTTTTAAGCATTCTTGTTGAATCTGAGGCCTTTGAGTTGGCTAAATCTTTGGTTGATGTAGCCTGCGAGGATAATTACACTAAATCTGAGGCAATAACCATTTCTCTCCTGAATGCTCTTTGCAAAGATAAGTCCATAAGAACAAATCGGAAAGCAAATCTTGTCCAAGATATTTTGAAATCTCGGAAATCTTCTACTTCTTTAAGTAAACCACTCCGCTACTGCTGTAAAAATGTGATAGAAACTGGTGTGAGAAATGTAAAACAAGAGGACAAGACAGATAGTGCTGTTGCGGCATTAGTTTCTGAAGGTGATGATGATGAGGCACCTTCACCTAAAAGAAGAAGAACAGACGAATCAGATGGGAAAAGCGAAGCACAGGCAGATCTTTGCCAAGGTCCAGTTACTGTCCATTGTGAAATCATTAAGCTACTTCGCTGGTATGGAGCCGGTGTCGAAGCCTGTGAAGAAATCGGAAAAGAGTACAGCCAACTAACTGATCTTCTGTTCAAACCACTTACTGATGAGCAGATCAAAGAGTTCATCCCTTGGACTTCTGTTTCCAAGAAGTATAAGGACAAGTTAGCTAAAGTTGCTAGGCGACAAGAATATAAAGTGATCAATCAGATTTCGATATGGTACCACAAAGACCATATTGGAAGTGGATCATTTGGTGATATTTTTGCTGGGATCAATGAGAAGGATGGCAGAGAAGTGGCCATCAAGCGCATCGTAAAATTACGATTGCAACGACCAGAAGACAAAAGAGAAATACAAAATCTCACCGCTCTTGCTGACTGCCAACAAGTTGTTCGTTATGTGTCTTTCTTTGAAGATCAAGATTTTTCTTACGTTGTTTTGGAACTGATGGAAGGAAATCTAGAGGAATATCTTAATGAATCTACAATTGATGCCACCGAAGCCACTCTTCTTTGTAAAGATGTAGTAATGGGGTTAAAGTTCTTGCATGAACAAAATATCCTTCATCGAGACCTCAAGCCTCAAAACATTCTCTACAAGACACATCCTAAACTGTGTTTGAAAATCGCAGACTTTGGTCTAAGTCGCCGTATTGACAGTACATCTACAACAGTGTATGGTACTATTGTTGGTACAAGATGTTGGATTGCTCCAGAGGTTTTAAAGTCTCCTAAAGATCATTCCAAGTCATCAGACATGTTTTCTTGTGGATTGCTCCTCCATTACATCTTGTCGGGACAAAAGCACCCCTTTTCTCCAGCTGACTGTGCTAATAAAAGAGAAGTACAAGTTGCTCACGAAACAGAAGACAACCTAATGAAAGGTAAAATGGAAGGATGGGATAATTCTCTTTCTCCTGAAGCATCTCATCTCGTGAGAAAGATGATTGAAAGCACGGTAAAGAACCGCCCAACTGCAGAGGAAGCAATAGACCATCCTTTGTTCTGGGCAATGGTAAAAAAGATCGATTTTCTAATAGCTGTTGGTAATCAGCCAGAATTTATGCGTCCGCATGCAAAGAGAGGGAGTATGGGGCCTTTGACTGCATTGGACACAGACTTAGAGGCCAGTTTCGGTACCATAGTGAAGTGTGGAAGCTGGAACGACCCTGGATATGTGCACATGCCTGCTATTTACACTAAAATGACGAGGTGGAGGTCCTATGACACTTGCTCTGTAGTAGAGTTAGTGCGATTCATTCGAAATGTATACTCAAACGTCTCTCATGACACACGACCATCACATTTTAGAAAGCTTTTGCTCGAAGACTTCGTGTTTGTGGAATACTTTCCTGCTCTTGTGATGGAAGTGTACAAGGCTGTGACCACTCATGGCTGGGACCAAACAAGAGATGAAATCAAGTACACAATGCGGAACAAGTAGCAAGGTAACTTCTTATTAAATCATTAGCTCTTTTAATCTGTAAGAATATAGTTAATTGCCCTTGAAGAATGTAATGAGACGGAAGGAAGACCTTTAGAGGGCCTTGACTATTCAGGGATCAGTTCAATGATTCCGGTCTTAGAGAAGAAATAGAAATCAGAGAACTTGGAAAAATGCCTTAAAAAACAAAACAAAACAAAACCAAAAAAAACCTGAAAAATTACCAAAAATTCCTCTAGCTGTTTTAAACAATGCTTTAAAATTTTAGTGTTGAAGTTTCATATCGTTTCGCAGGTTCTGTGTACATCAAAAACAACTCATCAGCTAGAAAATTGCTGTCAGCCATTGATGTATGTGAGCAACAAACAACGAAGAATGTATTACCACGTTACTAGATGCATGGTATACAACAAAAGAAAACGATTGCTCATCTGTACTGGTGTAATCAATATGAGACAGTATTATTTTTAAAAACTTTAAAAACTCTAAAAACTCAGTACACTCACTTGAAGAAAGGATGCCTTTTTTAAATGAGCTTTCGACTCTAACTAGAGTCTTGATCTACACATTATGTGGTCATGCTTGATCTCTGGCTTTATGAGCCTTGAGATCACGTGACTGCAAAAGGTGGTCCCAGATATGTGGAAGATTGACCCTGTCTCCATCTCTGTTTAGGTCGAGACTATTAATCCTTGGTACCAACCTGCATTGTGAACATCACGATTTTATACCAGTAAGTCTGAATTTGTCTAGTACTGTCATGGGAAACAAAGCGGATTTTAAGAAAAACCTAAAAGGCTTGGCTAAATGTCCGGATTTCTCAAACGTACATCAAATTGTCAAAACTCGTTACAGAATACGAGATTGTGACTAAGCAAGTGGATAAATTGTTACTAGGCAACGTTGATAAAAAAAAGGTCCATGATTTGGTGGATCGCTTTCAATTAGAAGAACATAAGAAAGACAAATCAAGACAAAAAAAGAAATTCCAGTCGCTGATTGAGAAACGAAATTTCTCATCCAGAAACAAAACAACCAGCAATAATAGCATTTCTTCGGACTGTATAGCCAAATTGGTGAAGAATTGCTCCAATCGTCTTCTAAGCGACCCAGAACTTAAAGTTCTGTCAAGAGGTTTAAATTTTACAGTCACACCCGAAGCCAGAAACTGCTTGTCGTGACCTCAGAAGTGGTGAAACAGACGACCTACGCTCTAGTGTCATTAACATCTTAAAAAAGACGTAAGAGGACAGAGCAAAACATCACAAAGGAGGAAATAAAAGCGATCTGAGACCTTCACAATGACAAAAAGTATCAAGATACCTACCTTTCTTTCTTGTACCTATAAGTACAAGAAAGAATTGATTGTCATGTTGATACTTTTGAAATCAAAATGGTTTTTCTAACGACATTCTATATAACAAGATTTACCCGCTTAACGACACTCCGCCCAAGTTCCGTGGTTTACCCAAGATACATAAAGATAGCATAACACTACGGCCTATCGTAAATAGCATCAACTCCATTACCCACAACTGTACAAAACATCTGGCCAGTCTGATCTCTCCGGTAATAGCTAAAACAGAGAGTTACGTAAAGAATTCCCAGGACACTTTGCGGAGCTATTTCAGGACAAACGCTTGGATGACTCAGAGGAACTACGCTCCTTCGATGTTAAGGCCCTGTTTACAAGTGTTCCAGTTGATAAAGCTGTGGAAGTTATCGAGAAAAAGCTGGAAGCCGATTTGTCACTTCAAGACCAAACACAACTCTCACCGAAAAACATCACAAGTCCACTGAAGTTTTGCCTATCTTGCACCTATTTTGTGTGTTTGATGGACTGATTATCATTTGGACATCAACTTAGTAGAAATACTAGACAGAGACTCCAAATGGTGCCAACGGGGGATTCGTGAAGTGATCCACATCAGGATTAATAGTCCCGACCTAAACAGAGATGGAGACAGACTCAATCTTCCACATATCTGGCACCATCTTTGGCGGTCACGTGATCTCAAATCTCATAAAGCCAGAGATGAAGCATGAGCGCATAATGTGATCAAGACTCTAGTTAGAGACGATAGCTCATTTAAAAAAGGCATCCTTTCTTCAAGTGAGTGTACTGATTACTGGCACTGTGGTATCAGTTGGCAGCTTGTTACTGGGGTAGCTGTAGTAAACCAGTCTCAAAATGCCGTCCGTTTTTTTTCTATCGGTCACAAATCGCCGTCTCGGCCTTAACGCCCATGCTCGTCTAGAGACTGGCGCACAACACAGGCAACCCAGTTTAAGCCCTTATAACCTCTTGTTATCAAAGTAATCATTTATTTGTAGTTGATTAGATCAGCTTTTTGTAGAAAGTCTTGTACGATTGATTTTAGAACAGCTGTTAGAAATTTTGCGTACGTTGTGATTGGTTGATTGCTTGTGGTAAATAAGAGTCCAAACCACACTGCGCACTCCAATCAGTTCCAACATTTTCAGTTTGTATTTAAAAGTTATCTTTCTTTTTCTTTATCATGAAAAGCTACTCTAATGGTTCAGTTCTAGTGGGGTAGCCGACACCATTTAGGATTAAAACTATTCGGTTCGCTTGCTCATGCGCAAAGGTTTTACCGTGTTGTCAGTTTAGTCTCTCTTAAATGGTGTAATCGGCTTCATTTCATTTATACGACAGATGTTCTTTATATAGCTATTTCAAAAAGATTGTCAGAGAACACTAGTAATCAATAGACTCCTTTCTCAAGGTTGCGCACTCATCCAGTACAAGGGATTGGACAGGCCACGATACCAGAATGCAAGTTTTATGCTAAGAATTGTCATACACTTTTATGCAAATGTTTCGGAAATTTTTTTATAAGATTGATAATTCGTCTTTAAATGTAAAATTTGCTTTTCAATTTCATAGAATTTGCATTTTTCAGATTAGTGACCCACCAAGTTTGGATGCGCACGCAACTTTTGAAAAAGACCTATTTTCATTGGTTAATATTAAGTTTACAGTATCAATTCTCGTGGTATATAAAAGAGTAATGGATACAATATTAGGATATTATTTGTGGTAAAAATCTATAGCAAAGTTGTAGTACACCAGAAACTGGTGTCTTAGGATATGATTTTCAGCTTTAAAAGTACATATTTATAGCAATGCACGCTCTGACTGGTTAAAAACCATGTGATATAAGAGCATGGAAACATGGCTTCTGTTAAGCGTATCATTTTATAAAAGTTATATAAAACACTTTTTAATGTTTATCAACATATACACCTGGGAAAACACTTGAAATGCTATAGATGGGTCATAGATTCACTCAACTATGGCTCATGATTCTAAAACCTTTCTGGTGTTCTCCCAACATCCCGTGTGGAGGTATGTAATGGTGTGTGTACTGCACTAAAACAAGTTTATAGATTAACAGGTTTCAGACATTTGTAAACTATTATTACAATTAGCGTTGCTATTTAATAGAAATAAAATGTACTATAAAATGTAAGTTGTCTTTTTTATTTACAAATAATATATATATATATATATAAAGTTAATTGTTTTAACTACAGTTTTTACAATTTATATTTGACCGAGCTTCGGGACGTGTCGTCCATCGTCGGCTGACAATCACACACACACACACAAAAATGTTAGTAAACTAATTGTACATGCTCTGCTCTAAGCAGAGGCATATCCAGGATTTTCAAAAGGGGGGTTCATAGAATCGCTACATCCTGCATTTTTTATTCATCAATTTATTCTACTGAGCGTAAAGAACATGATCAGCTTCACCAAGGGGGGTTCAATGGAGCCCTTGGGACTACCCTGGATCTACCACTGGTAAGCAACAAAAAAAAAAATGTCTTTATAAGAATATGACATCTATGTACCAAGTCCTGATAGAGGCTTTGCACCATCACGTGATGGCAGGAACAATTGAATCTGGTCTAATCTGATTTGCATGAGAAAGAATTCAGTTTCCCAGGGGAAAAAGACTGTATTGTTGTTCCTCCTGTCATGGCTGCCATCACGTGATGGTGCAAAGCCTCTATTAAATTTTATAGTAAGTTGTCATTGTTGAAGTTCCATTCTAGTTGATAAATTAAATACATGTATCTCTGCTTTGACTACGAGTTGATTTATCAGATGACTAGAAC
>JAADYU020000794.1:0-11009 GCA_011763375.2 Heteractis magnifica
AGTATCTCAGTCTCAGAGTACAGAAAATAAATACGATTTCTTTTGGATTAAATTTTTCATTTTCCTGTGCAGCAACACGGCGTAAAACTGCGCGAAAACTGCACTGTTTTGACTGTAAAATCTTTACGTTTCTTATTTACTTCACAAACAAAAGCCGGTCAAAATGTCTCAAGAAGTGTTTCATCGGGGTCAGAATTGCTTTCAAGGAAATTTTATCGCGATTTTCGTAGTTAAATGATGAGAGAATTGTGAAAACATCACAGTACCTTGTTGAAGAGCTTCATCAAACTTCGCTCGCCGATTGACGATTCGCCAAGGAATTTATCTCTTGCTTGTTAAAGCTCTTCCACACAAGGGACAAAAACATGGTACTTTGGGGTTTTCCTTCGATGTTTAGAGCTTTTTTCAGCTTCTCTTAACCGTAGTTTTGGTATCAAGGTCTAGAAGACAGTCGTCAAAACTCGCCACTATTCAACAAAATAAAATTGATAGGGCAGAAAAACGTATTGAGCATGCGCAAACTACACGACTACTACCCAACTCTACTCTGCCAAAATACGACCGAATGGAATCTCGAAAAGTTTTGTTTTTTCTCTTCGGCCGAGACGAAAAGAACATGGATAACTCTAAAACTTTCAAGAAAGCTAGTTAGTATGAATATCTACCACTTTACTTCTGCACCGAAAAACGGCACCGAACTAAGATATTACCGATTTCTTGAGCCACATATGCCTGGAACAACCTACCTACTGGGATTGGGAAAAAAGCACTATCAAGGAACGGTCAATGTTTGACGGCAGGTGCGTAAACAGACTACGAATTTATAGCCAGAAAATTCGAACAGACGATCTAAAAGACATTTTGTTGCTCAATACAGTGATGTGTGCATTCTCGTGAAATAACCTGAAGTTAAAGCAATGAAATCTCTTGCTAGTACACTGTACGAGGAAGTTGGTTAAAGCCTTATAAAAGGCTTTTCCATGTTCTATGCTATTCAACACGCGGGATGTTGGGGGGGAAAAAAGTTTTAGGATCACGTCTAAAGCTTTTCGGCTTTTTTCCCCAACATCCCAAGTGTTGATATAACAGCATAGAACATGAAAAAAGCGTTTTATAAAGCTTTTTTAAAATATAATAATGTGCATTCACGGAAACCATGCTTCCATGCTCTTACATCACACGGTTTTTAGCCAATCAGAGCGCGCGTTACTGATATCGTGGTTATTTTATAAAATAAAATATAAATACTCTCGTACGGCAAAAAGATAAAATAGTTTGTAGTGATTATTATGATTTTACAGTGTCCAAATTAAGTTTACATGATGTCTACACTGGCGCTCTTTTTCCCCTGACGCCGAAGCAGGTTGTGGAACGCATTAAAGTTCTGATTTTACCGGCACAAACGCCGATTTGTCACTAATGGCACCAAAGTATCCCAGCAGTAGAAAGTATATTTTTAATTGAGAATTATAAAACTGAATACTCTAAATGTTCTGTATTTACTGTAGTCTGCGCATGTCTAGATTTTCTAGCACCTCCCACATGTACCAAAGAGACGAGGGACTACTGGTTCTCAGAGAGAAAGAGAGAGAGATAGACAGATAGCTTCTTACTGATCACAGCAAGGGGTTAATTGTACATGGCCTAAGGACCGACTCACCTCTCCTTTGAAGCTTCGGCCGAGCTCCCTGATTAGTCATTATGGATAGCGGTGTTGGAGCCGAAATCTTTAGCTGACCCGTAAATGGTTTTTGCCCTGACACACTGCGTTTCAGCATCACGCCTGGAGGTGTGGCCCCAAATTAAATAAGTTATCAAATTATACGGAAAGAAAAAATATAGAATTTAAAAATCCGCATTTCGCAAAAATTAAGGAATTATGGTCACTGAATAAATCCTGATACCGGTGGACTATAGCAATATACAAGTTATTAACCAATGGTACTGTTAGTGCCAAAGTCTGCAAAGCAGAAAATTCTAATGATTTAAATGCGGGATGTCAGTAATTTTCTTTGTTGATCACGAAACGTAGCCAAAGTAAATCGAAGTTTGCCCTGCATGCCCTTCTTGAAATGCGCACTGACATTCAACGTTTGTTGTGGGCTTCCTAGAGGGAATGTTACGGATATAACTGTGTCGGCAACTTGTCTCGCAATATTATCTACATTGCGTCCTAGTCAAGTACAACATGGGCTTCGAGCGGATTTCTTATGGAGTGGAAACGATACAGCAAATTAATAGTCGTACCGTAACCGTAACTGTACGCTGTCATAATACCAATTTTTTTCCCTGTGATTCAACGAGTTTGGCAGGGTCGATAAAGGAAGGTTTTTATTTTCATGGGTATGATAATGGCTGCCACGTGAGAAAGGTCAATCTTGGAGACTTTGCGTAGGTCGAGCCTCAACCTTTACGGTTGCTCGACCTTTACTGTATACCAACAAAGTAATTCTTGTGTGTGTTGTTGTTGTTGTTTATTTTTTATTTTGTTTTGTTTTTTTGCTTCACTATATTAGTCTGGCTAATTCAAGCGATTAGACTTAAATCCAACTTTGGCTCATGAACTCTTCAGTAACCGTCAAGACGTAAATTGCAGAGAACTTTGAAACTGGCGTCACACTTAAATAGGTTTTGCTTGCTGCTGGGTAATAAGGCTGAGTTGTGAAAGACTTAGAAAATGGGTTAGGAACGCAAAGGATATACGAAGTTTATGTTTTAGAGCCTCACAACAACAGCGGATAACAGCAACAACGAAAAGCTGTAGTTGTGGTGATGATATTATAAAGCTATATATCCACGGGCTATATATCCAAAGGGCTAATTATCGCCGTAGCAGTTGAGCGTCGACCCTAGAAATCAAGTGCGCACCTAACTTTGTCGGCTTTCCTCGGTCTACAAGAGTGATCTTAGGAAGGAAAGGGAGAGAGGAGGGGAACTAGTTTCCTACCAATAGACCCCTCGCAGCGATTTCAAAGAAAGACTGGGCACGAACTCTATCTCGTCCCCAAAATCAATCCCAGAATCCAGTGCAAGATGGCGGTACGTTTTGATCTTGTCCCCAAATTCAGCCCCACAATTCTGTGCGCCACAAGTTCGTTTCCAAATCTCCGTTGAATTTCGGAACGGCGAATTCCCAACACACGTATAGAGGAAGACGAAACGATAAAGTAATTTTACTTAAGAACAGTCTTCGATTCTCGGGACAGTAAAATTCTATAGACCGTTTTCTCAAGGTTGCGTGCGCATCCAATCTTGACGGGCCACAAAACTGAAGAACGCAAATTCAGTAAAATTTAGAAGGAAATTTTATATTTAAAGAGGAGAATCATAATCAATTTTATAAATTCTTATTGAAATATTTCATAGAAATGTATGATAATTATGATTATAAAACTCCTGTTATGGCGTCCTGGCCCGTCAAGTTTCTTGGATTTGGATGAGCGCGCAACCTTGAGAAAAAGATCTATTATTTTGTAGTCCAATAAAATTGCTTTAGCGGTCAGTATGATAATGTGATAATCCCTACATTTTGGCCTTCTTCACTGTCAACAGAAAGTGGAAGAAAGAAAGACACAAAAAGATGCTTTCTATCTGATAGATTACACCGAGTGTGCCCAGTGAGGCAAACTGCAGACGTGACTATGGGCCCCATGGTTGAAGCATGTTATCACTGGCCAGTTACCAAACTACTAAAACTGCTATGTGGAAATAAAGATGTGTACGTGCTGGATATAAAACATGTTATGGCGCCGCTCTTCCGAACCTTGCGTGCACCAATATGAAATCATAACTGAAACATAAATTTTATCCGAAGGCTGTGATTTTATTACTCACATTAAAGCAGACTTTAACGACTGAACAATTAATAATAAACATGGACACCTTTAAAAAACTGTTTTTCACCTTTTTCCTTTTTTCAAACATTATGAACACGAAACTGCTGTAGAACCTTCTATGGATGTAGTCTGTGTGTCTAGGCTAGAGTGAATGGATGGGTCATTTCAACATGATACAATAAGCCATTTCCTTAGTGAACTGCTAAGTAAACTCGTAAGATAACGACACGCAATTGTATTACAATACTTCTTCCTATCACCAGCTATTTATTTTATCGTTGCACGCACTCGTAATGAATATGGCTTTATCAAGACCATGTGATCAGTCGATTTTTTAACAGAGTTGCGTGTCTCGACCAATATGACTTGTTCATTTGATAATCACCTAAACAGCGATAATTGTCTGTTAAGCCAATCTGAAAAAATCCACGTGACCTATCTGTTGGAAATTATGTCTATTTATAGTTGTTTGATTCAATATTCGCTTCTGAGTGGTGTTCTATATGCGGGCGAGTGTGCTCGGGAAGTTGACGTTAAAATTGTTTCCGTCGTATAACTCATTGAAATTCCTTCGAGTTCATTTTGATAAGACAATACTGATCAATAATAGTAGAACATTAGTCAATCGATTTCCAGAATACTGATTCCATATTTTATTGAAAAACCTTTTGTATTTTTTAACCAAGGGCCCGATAGCCTCGGGGTTCGTTCGTTACTTTAACGTCTAACCGTTCCTCCGATCATTCCTGAACAAAGACACAAATTCGACAAAAGCTATGTACAGACTATACCGGATAGCAAGACTATGTACAAACTATACCGGATAGACCTCCAATTCACACACGGATCGCTTTTATCGGCTCTCTTGCTTCGCCGAGAAGATGTTGCTCTACTCCAGTTATAAAAGTGATACATTATGTATCAGATAGGTTGTTATGTCACTCTGATAACCGTATGTTTACACTGGGATCGGGAATACCTTGTACCGTTGTACAAAGCCATCCGGTATAGTGTGTACATAGCCAAAGAAACCAAAAGTGAAGAGACTAGGTACGTGAGCAAGTGCAGCTCTTTAGTGCTACACTCCGTAAGGTGACAGTAGTATTGGCTCCGACTTCTATGGTCGAGTAATCGCTACGATGTGCAATAAAGGTCACTTCTCAGTGTCGACCAACAGACTTTTCGTCTTCTTTTCATGATTTTCATGTTTGTTATTCAAGTGTTCTTGCCTGCACGTATCTAAGTGGTTTTCGGCAAGATAATAGAATCAATTATTTGGCAACTGGAGTTAATTGACTCTTGGTAAAATAAGCTGTTATACAGAGAAGAAACAAACAAGGGATGGGTGAAAAGAGTGAATGAATGAATGAAACAATGAAACAATTAACTAAAAAGGTTTAGTAAATATATTTAATAAAACAACACATAACAACGGTAATAGACTTGAACGAATAACCATCGAGAGAGTAAGAGGTTAAAATACTGAATAGAAAGAATATATGTGCAACGGATCAAAAAAATATAAAACCATAAATTACTTCAAAGAAAAAGAAAAGGACAAGGAAAGAAAAAGCATAAATAAAAAAGGCAAAAAGGTAAATATTCATGTTAAAAGTAAAGTGATTTTATTGTATTTTGGTGAAACAGACTTTCAGGGGAACTCGATGGAAGGGCGCCAGAGATCCAACACATGCAGAGTTGACTGGAAAATATTAGAGCAAAAGGAAATGAAAAACTTCACAGCCTCTTTGAAAAAATGTAATTTGTGGTAATTTTCTCTTAATCTCACTTTTAATTCACTTTAAGAATAGTCTCATGGCGAGATTTTTTTTCTTTTAAACACGTCAATTTTCATTTACGTCGTTAAAAGTCTATTTTTAAACGAATATGTTGCACTATTCGTGTAAATCTACATCTTAAAAGTTAAAAGAGCACTTTTCCATGAAATAATTTTGGTACCTTTAAAACCCATTCCGTCTGAATGGACTAGTCACTGGACGGTGGAAACGGTTAAAAACATTAAATCTTCTTGGCGACAACCGTCAATTAGGTTTCACAGTTTTGGAGGACAAGGAAGGATATAGAAAACAAGGTTTCACAGACGGAAAAAGGCTCAAGTACACTGCTTTTCCGTTCTATATATCATGGTAATTGGAAAAGTGAACATTCAGTAATCACCACATTTGATTGACACTGTCGTTCACCACTTTCGAGTTCACTTGCACGAACATGAGACTACCGTAGTTACGGTCTTGCTCTTGAAGTACCGAAACAATAAAGGTTAAGATGAATTATTGAAAATATCAAAGCTTGCTTCTTGCATATTTATTATATTAGTCGTGGATAAAATGTTACTTTAACCATGCCAAGACTAGAGGACTTGTTCTCCCAAGTAACTATTCTCTCTTATGCTATGATTAACCAGATTTAATAGCCATTTCTGATCGAACGCGCCTGACAACACCGTCACTTCTTTGTCTAAAGCACCCGGAACGATGTTTTCTGTACGGAGATGTTATTGGTTCACTGAAGGGAAACATGATGAATCACCGACAAGATGGCTGAGTAGAAACGGTAGTAACGTACAGAATAGACAAATAACGAATACAAACGTATGAGATTGAGTTCCAAAAAAGACGGCAAACTGCCGCCAATGAATTAGAGCTAATGAAAGTAGGAAACAGGCCAACATGTACGAGTCATGATTATTATGCAAAATTTCGTATTCTAACGAATCAATATACAGTGACGATTAATAACTAAATATCAAAGAATACACAGAACAGCGGTTAAGACTAAACATTAACGAATAAACAATATTTGTCGTATGTGGTTGGTAATCAGTGTGATAAATCATATTCTAGCTGAAATAAAACCACCTAATCGGTTTGTTTTCAACAGAAGTTTTTATGTTTGTCTGGTTGCCAGTTGAAGCATGCTGGCCTTCGACTAGGACAGTTTACTCGCTTATGGAATACGTAAATTTATTACTCTTAACTCATTCAACCAAACTATTTCCAATCAAAAACATAGTAATAATCAACGAAGATGCCCTTTTCCATTAATCAGATACATTACTTTTCAGGTAACACTGAAACTCATTGAATTTTCCAGCTTTCGGGTGGATACTTTGAAAACTGCCAAGAGTTTGAAAACTTGTTTTCAAACACTTAACGAAGTTGTAGTGAAGCAAATTTTCTTGTCGAAACAGCCTAAGTTTGGTATTCAGAAACTTTTCAAGGTCACAAGGAGGTCAATTTTTTTTTTCAAACTAGTTCCTAGCTTTATTTACGACCTTTATGATTCTCATTGGTCGAATCTCAAGCAGACTGTACGTCAACGAATTTCAATGGAATTGTTTACTTTACGTAAACTACTTCAAACCAACACAGAGGAGAGTGTATTTCGTGCTCTTGAACATGAGTTGAGGCCAAAAGCTGTACTGTTTTGTGGTGTACCTTGGTTAAGACTTGTACTTCTTGTCAATTGTCGTCTATTTTCATGGACGCGCTCAACTCGTGGCGCTAATTACTTTCCTTGTGGTGCGTGTTGCCTAGCGTGGCTACGATTGGTCGACTTTGATTGCGAGCGCAAAGGCGCCAGAATGCTCGCCTTATTGACATTTGTAGCTCTACTCATCGACGTGTGGGGTTTTTTGAAGGAACTTTTTTGAAGAGAAGCGCTGCAAAGAAATCACTGAGGGTTGTGTTTACCTTCGGACACAAAACATGAAGCACTGGAGAAGGTGTTGGAGTTGGAAACTTCTTCTAGGACTTGTTATTTTGGGTCTGTGTTGGGATAATGGCTTGTGTCGTAAGCGTGCAAAGCCACAGCGTTCGACTCCAACAATACCTCGTGCTTTCAACGAGACATTCAACTCAACTTCTGGCGGGAAAAACGACGTACAACAATTGTTCGCCCTGCAGCAGCCCCGCGAAGAGCCAAGTGAGTATTGAAGAAGATTTCTAGCCTATTTTGTGAGTCGTTCTCGCGAGCACATGGAGGCTTTTCAGTGGTTCGAAATGTTTGTTGTGCGATTTGAATGGCTGACGATTGACTGTGTTCTGCTTGTAGCGTGTGTGATAGTTGGCGCGTGGCATGGCTAATGGATTCTTCGTTTTACTACAAAACTCTTCTTACAACACTCATTACTTTTAGTGATTCCAATTAACTGTTTAATTGATGATTTTCTAGGAATCCTGAATCTGGGTTGTTACGGGATTAAAATACGTCGCTACGTTTCTAATGGTTTTTGCACAAGTCGTAAAGCAATTCGAGATACTATTTGTGAAGGTCGTTGTCTACCGATGGACGAACTACCGTGGTTCCCACAGTTCAGTAAAGTATTAAGCAAAAACAAGCGGGAATGGAGATGTGTTCCCGATTTCGTAAAGAGGAGAAAAGTGACAGTGTTTTGCAACGATGGTACAAAAAGAAGGTACAGAATACCAGTCGTTCGAACGTGCAAGTGTAAGCGATACACGAAAAAACAAAACATGACCAATCCTCCGGGTCAGTCAAAAAAGGGTTCTAAATCACGGTGAAAAACTTGAAAGACCACTATCGAAAGCTCACCACGGTGTGACTCCGAAGCACTTCGAGACAGTTGCGAGGAAGACACGAAGAGACTCTGGACGAGAATATGAACAAATCAATCGCAACTATACTCATTTGATGTACAATATGTCAAAACTGTACATAAGTTTATCCAAGACGAGTCAAAGTTAGAGTATAGCAAAAACAGGCTATATACTTGGCCATGTAAATGTGTACATTTTCCCCGTCTGCAGTATTAGTTTACACGAATGGTAGGTAAGCTCTTTGAGAGGGTATGCGAAGTGTTCTTTGTAAACTGTTATTGGCAGAGAAATAATAACACCTCTTGTGAAAGGATGTGACTCTATATCTGTGCATACGAACCCAAACACATGTGCCCAAACTCTACACGAGGATATGAAATTCTCAAGATTCTAATAATATTATGACGGTCTATGTCGCCCACATTGGATATAATGTTTGTTGTAATCGTTCTGAGTTCGTTCGGAACCTATTTAAATATATATACATATTATATATATAGTTAAAAACAATATAGAACAACACAATAAACTATGTTATATGTCATTGGGCATAGCTCAATGGATGCTAATCCGAGATTTACAAAATAGGTAGTATACGCTCCGCCTTTATTGGGAGCCGTCAAGCCAACCATCTTGACGGCCTGTTGATATGTTTAGTGGCAATCGAACCAAGGAAGTACAAGAAACTGGTCGAGACACCGTGGGACCACTGTTGTACATTGACACAGCTAAGTTGTAAGTCAGTAAAGTATAGATATAAAGAAAGAGGTTGAATAAAGTTGATTGGAGGATAACAATGATGTCTTTGTGAAGAGGCAAAGGAGGTGGTTTTGTTCATGTAATATCAGCCCATTACGGCTCGTCCACTAGAAATCCCAAATACAAAGCTTTCACACACGATTGTCAATAAGCTGAGCGAAAGATGCGACTGATTGGTTACTGTCCACATCAAACGTCATCCTCCAACTACCACTGAAGAATATTGATGTTTCGCTTCAACGCACTTCGTGAAATATACGAAATTCATGTAAATATCTTTGCCCCAAGGAATAGCCATCTGAACAGATTGATCCTGACAACTTAACGACGTTCAGTTTACTAGTGTCGCTTTTCAATAGCACTTCAAAGGGCGTTTTTCTTTGAACAATTCATTGTCAGAGGAAGTGTTATTTGGACCACTGTTTTGAGAACAGATAAGTTCTCCGGTAACCTCAAAATTTAATAGCACATGTCGTTGACATTTCACCTTTTTTTCGACTGCCCATAGCCGATGTGAACCAAGGTTTTGCAGCGGTTTTTGATTGTTTTGGTTGACGAACTGACGGGTCTCTGTCATCTAGCACGTGGCGAACTACACAATTCTCTACACACCTGGTACGAACGACTTGGCTGAAATTCAAAACTCACCATCACTTAGGCCACTTAAAACTACGCAAACAACGAGACAAACGAGAGGAAAACTTCACAAATAAAATTACAAATAGAAAACATAAAGTTGAATTCAAATGATTTATTTAATATATGCTGTTTTTACTAGTGGGCACATCCAAAAAAGAAAGAAAACTTAGAGAAATGTTTCCACTTCAAAATTACAGATTTCTGATTTAGAGTTGCGATCAATTTAAGAACTATGAAATGGATTTTTACTATTCAAGGCAGGCGTAAGATGTATTGCAGTAAGGGTGGAGCCACCTTAGGGTTTGAGAATTAAAGGTGAATGAGGAATTACTTACAACTTTATTTTTAAAATAAGCAAAACCAAAGCAATATAAGAAATTAACAAGTTGAAGTGCTAGAAATAACCCATTCAATCTTATTAAACTGTAAAAACATTTCGATGGTTCATTAATAAATAAATCGTGTTTTAACAAAATTCACACTAAGGTGGTAAGCCATTTAAGTGTCAAGCAAGGTACAAAGAGGCTTTCTCGTTTTCATTTTAATTGAAAAGCCTGTAGAATGTCGACAAAATAACATTGTAGCAAGTAAAATTTTACACAAAAATTAAACCACAAAACATAATTTTAGGATCTTAAAAAAAAGAATTTCAAGCGTTGTTTGATTTGCGTTCCTTAGGCAAGAAAACCATGTTCTTACACAGATTCAAAATTGAACGATTTTCTTACAGCCATAAGTCTCAAAGCGTCATAGTTTTGAGGTTAAAAACCCTTAGAAACCCAAGTATTTGGCCTACAAGTTTCTTCAAAGTAGAAACGCTTAGAACAGTAATGTATAAGGGCTATATAAATGGTTGTATCATTATCATTAATTATATATCATTAAAGTAACAATTTTCCTTGATCAAAATAAATTTCAACAACTATTTAAAGATTACAAATAAGCTAAGGGTGTTGTGAACTCAGACAAGTGATTTATAGAACAAAAGTTAAAAAAGTCAGTCAGTCTTACAATGAACCAGTTCTTTTATTGATTTTCTTTAAGTATTGGTCTGTAGAAATGTTAACAACAACTTTACACATATTCAGTTCTGTTTTATGGTAAAAACAATAGGCAAATACAGGAGCCCAAATCACAGTGTGTAAGTCCACACCTTAAACTGAAAACAGCTTGGGAAGTCTCGAAACCAAATGAC
>JAADYU020000905.1:0-10000 GCA_011763375.2 Heteractis magnifica
TCCGCTTGGTGTTCTTTATATATTGCCTTCTTTCTACCCCCGAATCACTACGATTAAACCTTGAAGACCGTTACAGGTGGTACAAAAGGATCTTCTTTTAATCACGTGCCCGAACTCTAGACAGGTAATTACTAGTTCAGCATTATCTGATTGTTATGTAGATGGGTTATATATATTATGCCCTACTGACACTTTAGAGACAGTTAGTGACCCTAAGTGGCTGGACTTTCCTTGGAACCCGGAACGTGAAGTCTCGTTTCCACGTCATCACCTACCAACAAAAGACTGTGCTGGTCTTAGACGACTTATTCATCTCGGAGGTCGATACTTCTTGTCGACGACGAATGGCTCTTTAGACACTAATGCAGGAACAATACAATTGCACCCTGTATCCATCTACCACTTTCCATGCAATTATACATTTTCTAAAGGAACCACTGGCATTAGTACATGCCCTAAACGCCTAGAAATTCAAGTACCTATCTTTGCACCCGCTACTTTTCAGTTCGTGCCGTGGGAACAAGCCAATAAGGACGATATGATTCTTGATTGGCACTACCGTTCTTTAAAAATTCCACCGCCAATTAAGTGGAATAAAACAATCGTGGATAAACTAGATGAAACCTATAGTAGGTTGGATCAGTAATTTGCTATCCAGCTCTCACACCTACGGAAGGACATTGATGAGCTGCACGAAGTTGAAAATAGTCCTGTTCTTCTTTATACAGTCCTGGCGATTTCTATTCTAAATTCACTTGTCATCTTCAGTTGTTGCTTAATTTACTACGGCATCCGCACTGGACGATTCGTCCACTCCAGTGCATCACCACAAATAGCCCAACAGCTTCAAAACGACATTCCACTTAAAGTGTATATCAGCCCTAGAATTTTTTTATCGTTTTTACATATTTTTATGGTGTAGAATAAGAATTCAAAGATTTTTTTGGAATTACGCTTCTCCTTCCCCCTCAAAATTGGCTTCAAAGTTAAAATTTCGCTTGGCTCGACTGGAACACTCAGTCGTCAACAGCAAGTTACAGCGGAAAAGCTCTAGTTGGTTTGACTGGAACACTCAGTCGTCAGGTACCACCTCAAGGCCTTTGCAAGAGTAAAAAAAAAAAAAAAAAAAACTATGTCTAAGAGAAGACACAAAAAGAGGGACGCCCAACGTCTTGAGGCATATTTGCATACACGGTGTCCTTTGTGTGTGACCACCACGGAGGAAGAGTCCACTCCGTTACCGTGCTGCGGCAAATACATGCATGAGTCATGTTTGGCGCAGTGTTTTTATCATGCAATGGGGCCTAATCCATATAGGTGCCCTTATCGCCGCAGGACGTTGGTGCCTCTCAATGAGGGAGATACAGCTCCTACGGACACGGAAGCAATAGTATTCCGTTTCACCAAGATCACCTTCCACCATCGTGCATCGTCGCACAGTAGTGAGCCGATTCAGGGCGAGGAGGACTGGGATTTGGAAGAGGTCCAGCATACTGGCCCTCCTTTTGTGTTGACCCTACCCCCAGCCCAACCTCAGATAGATTTTGATTGGGCTACGGCTTTGCGGTTCATGTTGATGGAAGTTGATGGTGAAAATGATGATGAGGATGAGCCATAATCTCATTCAATATATATAAAATAGTAATAAGGATTTTAAGTATTCGGGTAAATATATAATCGGGTTGCATTATCGGTAATACATTTATATTTAGACCCCTGGCATGATGACTTTTAGTCACATGTGTCCAGTTATATAACTTGGTCAAGTTAGGCGAGTACTGCCCAGTGTACACTTGATTTCTGTAGTAACAAATATTTTGTCCTTGTACACTCGAGGACGAGTGTTTTCAAAGGGGAGAATATTTGTAAAAGAGGAAAACTCCTCCTTAGGGATAACATTAGGATGATATTAGGAAGAACACCTATATTTAATGTTAATGAGGAAAAAACACGTAGTTCGAATATTGATTAAGTAAGAAGACATCTATTGGTAATAATAATAAGGAAAATAGTAATCTTATAGTATGGAATGTCATATAGTCTGTCAGTAGTGACAGTTAGGATAGGAGATTTTCCGAAAGGAAAATTGGAAAGAAGTGATTGATGGCAAGTAAACAGAAAGCCATTATTGCATTAAGGAAAGGTGTTAACTTGTAAAATCATGTAGCTTGTCAATTAGGAAATCTGAACACAACGACATCTATTGACTTTTTGTTAAAATATTCAGATCGGAGTGCTGACGCAACGATTGGCGCGACGAATATTTCTGCTGAGCTAACACTCGAAATTTTGTTTAAGAACTAATGTTCTTACCGACAATATAAATATTGTAAATTACTTTAGTTGCTATGTAAATCTCATTTTGTTAAACTAAGTCTAAATATGATAAATCTTCGTAAATTCAGATTCCTCCTAGAGATCTGGTAACTAATAAGTAATAGTCATAAAAATAGCTAACCAATAGAAACGCTTGTAAGAAGATGTAGGTCAAGTGCAAGCTTGACATCATCTTACCTAATTTTAAATATTCATGAGCTGCTATAAATATGAGCAGCATAGTCAGTTTAGTTAGTTGGAAGAGAGAGACAGTCCGTCACACAGAAGCAGAAAGAAGACCACGTTGTACAAGTCAGATAGGAGAAACCACCGATTTGAATAAAGTATTATAAGATCAAACGCTGGTTGTACGTGGTTCATAGACGGAGCTGAACAATCATCTGTCCGGGAGGAAGTATCACTCCCCCACTTCCCATCCTTCGTGACAGATTTGGCGGAGAACCTCGAGTAGCGACTAGATGCCAGAGTCGCCAGATTCCAGTACCACACGATAGACTTATAAGGCGACTTGATTTGGTAAGTCTTCTTTGCCTTATAAATTGATGTGTCGATGTCAAAGTCAGTGAAGACTGCTTTAAAAAACTGTTGGAAACACACAAGAAATCTGGGGTAATCCAAGGGAAAGCCAGCCTTATTAGTGATAGATATTAGTACTACGATATACAGTAATAGGGTATATAGATGTTAATTTTAATAGCTGATTTAGATTGGTTATTATATTAGGTGTAGAATTTATCTGAATAATTTTGTAGTAACATGTTTAGTGGGCTCTATGACGCGTGTATCTGTGAGCGCCGAACTTTAAGTACTAGTTTCGGGGTATGCTAACAAGGAGCCAGACTAAGAAGCACACCACAGAACAATTAGATAGTCCTTTTTGTGTATGCAATCAACCTGTACCTAGCGATACTGATTCTGTAGAGGTTAAACTTAATCCTAGTTCATCATCTAACATGGCTGAGGATGGAAATAATATGTGGGACGAATTAACTAGATTAGAAGATTCATTAAAGGAATGGCGGGATACTCAAAAAGACAATCATGACGCAACATTAGAGCGATTGAACGCGATTGAGAACAAGATGCAAGAAAACAATCATCTTGCCGGTTCGCGAGGGATAATTAAACCCCTTAAGAGCTTTAGGGGTATGGAAGATGAGGATATAGATGAATTCCTCAACCTTTACA
Source organism: Heteractis magnifica (assembly GCA_011763375.2). Classification (NCBI taxonomy): domain Eukaryota; kingdom Metazoa; phylum Cnidaria; class Anthozoa; order Actiniaria; family Stichodactylidae; genus Heteractis; species Heteractis magnifica. The sequence continues at coordinate 3,526 of JAADYU020000905.1, forward strand.
CAATTATCCATTTTTCAAAACTGGGATGAAGAACGCATTCTCCAAGCATTACCCCTATATTTAGAAGGCAACGCCAGAACTTGGTATAATTCGTATGATATGGAAGAAGGCGCAGGCCTAGTAGAGGTGCTAACAGCATTACGGGAACAATTCAACCCCGAGGTAAATAAATGGTTAATTAGACAAAAGCTAGATGGGTATACCCAGAGATCAAATACTTCATTAAGCGAATATACAACGCAAGTTAGACGACTATGTCAGCGTCTAGAATTACCAAAGAGCGAGTGGTTACATTGCTTTTTGAGAGGCTTAAAGCCGACATTAAAAAACTATGTTTATCTCCAGCAACCGAAAAGTTTTGAAGAAGCGGTATATCTTGCAAAGCTTAAAGACTCAGCGCCAGTTTCAGAACCGCCAATTAATGCCATGATGAATCAACTGGGAAATACATGGCCAAAAACATAAGCCAGAGGCACTATCTGCTTTCAACCAAACTGGGCGACAGAATTGGGGTCCACCCCCACCCCCACCCCCAAGAGCGCGAGAATCCGATCCAGATCAGCCAGTTTTAAGACGGGATTTACAGCAGTTTCTGCGCGAATTACGTAAGGAATTCCGCAAAGGGTTCAACAATAAGCGGGCTCTTGGAAACAATAGAAACAGGCGTACTCCAACAGGGGAGCCAATATGTAACACTTGTGGTAGAGTTGGCCACATTAGCATTCGCTGTCGCGCCAGGGATCCGAGGATCCCTGCTCCAAGTAGAGGGAGGGAAGTTTATAACTCCGACTCCCAGCAACAAAGAGTAACCCAGAGCCAGTCAAAATAATTCCGGCTCCTATTCGCCGGGAGAATTTAGGGGCCGTTTTACCATGTAATATTGTAGATAATATTAAAGTAATTGTGAGCAATCATGATAATAATAGTAGTGGTACAAGGGGAATGAATACCAATAAGGGTGGCGAGGAAAGTTTTGTGGTTGATATCCCGGTCAACCAGTCAGTATTACCGCAAGTGCCAGTTAAGGATGCACTAGTAGAGATAAAACAAGATATGGAGACTGAAGTTCTCCCTGAGATTAATGAAAAACCAAACCAAGATATATCCACTTCAAAACACAAGGAGAGTATATTAAATGATAATGGAAATTGTAGTATTATATATAAGCCTTCACTGGGAAATGTGGGCGAAGGTCCCACTGAGAATGGGGATGGTATAAAAGAGACCCCTAATCAAAGTATAGAGCTTCAAGAGGAAGCCAGGCAAATGGCCGAAGAAACTACAGAAGTGGAACTGACTAAAGGTGATGTTGAGGTAACAAACGGGATTGTAATGAGACAAGATAATAAGGCGGTAAATCGAATACAAGCCACCCCTAGTATTGGGAAACATGAAATTGCCCTTTCTACAGCCCATTGTGTAACTGTTAAGGGGAAGATATGCGACATTCCCTTAACCTTTCTGGTAGATACGGGAGCAGGTGTATCTGTTATTCATACGAGCGTATGGGAGAGGCTGCGACGATACAAACAATTTCAGAGAATAGGGTTAGCCCCATCCACAGGAATGCAGACAGTAAATGGACAGGCGTTGGTAGTTGAAAGACGGGTCACCCTTCCGATTGAAATTTCCCATACAGTCTATCCCCATGAGGTGCATGTAGTTAAGGACCTAGCATATGAAGCGATACTGGGTAAAGATTTCCTAGAGCAGTACAAGACACGTATTGATTTTAGAGCTAAACAAAGGGGAGCAGGAATTGGTCCAACCCAGCGTTCTGGCGAATGTACAGCCAAGGAAAGTACACGCCCAGAAAACATGTATTATTCCGCCTTTATCAGAAACAATAATAGAGGCATATGTAGATCTAAGTGAAGACATAAAGAAGACAGTTCTGTTTGCACCCTTACCGAACTTAGGAGATAAATATAAGTTGCTCGGTGCGCATCTATTCGTAAATATAGATGACCATGGCCATATACCGGTCCGCTTGCTGAATCCAACAGTAAAACATATTATAGTCTATAGCCATACGACCCTGGGAACAGTAGAGCAAGCCATACCAGTCACTGCAGTAGATGAGTCCTCACATCCGTGTAAGCCCCAGGCTACTATGAAAAGGGGAGGTATTAATTCCTTAGGGCCCAACCCGCAAGTAGAAAAAGAAACGTTAGAAAATATGATAGGCAGGTCAGATTTAGATGAAAAACAGAAAGCAGAACTGGAATACCTGCTAAGGGAATATTCAGATGTATTTGCATATTCGAGTAAAGAATTAGGGAGGACAGCTGAAGTACAACATACCATAGACACGGGAGGTCACCCACCTATTCGCCTTCGACCATACAGAACTACTCCTGAGAAAAGGCAAGAGATAGAGAAACAAGTCCAGGAAATGCTAGCACAAGATGTAATTAGGCCTTCTACTAGTGCATGGGCAGCACCAATAGTATTAGTGGCCAAAAAGAACGGCAGTATGCGATTCTGCGTTGATTACCGGAAGCTGAATAGCATTACAGTGCGTGACAACTTTCCGTTACCAAGAATAGACGATACTTTAGATGCTTTAAAGGGGACGCAGTTCTTTTCTACCTTAGATTTACGTTCGGGGTATTGGCAAATTGAGATGCATTCCACATCACGTGATAAGACGGCGTTCGTGACACACGAAGGCTTGTACGAGTTTAATGTACTTCCTTTTGGATTGTGTAACAGCCCTTCGTCTTTCCAAAGACTGATGAGCCATATTCTGAGAGGTCTTACTTGGCGCACTTGCTTAATATACCTGGATGATATAGTAGTATACTCGCGTTCTTTTAGCGAACACCTGTCACACCTCGAAGAAGTGTTTCAGCGTCTTCGACAGGCTACCGTGAAGCTAAATCCCAACAAATGTCAGTTTGCGAAGAAAGAAGTATTATACTTAGGACATATCGTTTCTGTAGAGGGCGTGAAGACAAATCCAGATACCATCGAGGCAGTCAAAAATTTTCCCCGACCTAAGAGTGTAAAAGATGTGCGTAGTTTCCTGGGCCTTGCAAATTACTATCGACGTTTTGTTAAGAGTTTTGCCCAAATTGCCAAACCGCTGACCAACCTAACGCGTAAGAAGGTTCGCTTTGTTTGGTCAGAAGATTGCCAAAGCGCGTTTGACAAGCTGAAAAGAGCACTAGTCTCGGCACCCATTTTAGCTTTTCCGGATTTCTCTCAGCAATTTCAGTTGTATGTAGATGCTAGTTTGGACGGAATAGGCATGGCCTTGGGTCAGCATCAAAACGATCACGAAGTCGTCATTGCTTATGCAGGACGAGATTTATCATCTGCGGAACGCAACTACAGCGCAACCGAACGTGAAGCGCTAGCAGTTATAGAAAGAATTAAGAAATTCCAACCATATTTGCATGGTCGAAAATTTACAGTATACACGGATCATAATGCGCTAAAGTGGCTAATGAGCATAAAAGATCCAACAGGACGGCTAGCACGATGGTCCTTGCTAATACAACAGTACGATTTCGACATTGTCCATAGAGCAGGGAAAAGCAATGGTAATGCAGACGCATTATCTAGACGCAGCTATGGGAAGACTGAACTTAGCGCTATTGAAACTCCGGGAGTGCAATTAGCTGACATAAGAGAACAACAGAGACGCGACCCTGGTTTACTTCTTATTATCGACTACTTAGAGAAGGATGAACTTCCAGAGAACGATAAAGAAGCGCGAAAAATTCTGCTTAGTGCAGACGCTTATTATCTTTCTGACGATAATATACTGTATCATGTGGAACGGGGAAGGTCTAAGAATACAAAAGGCCCTATAATTCAGTTAGTCATCCCACAGTCGCTTAGATACGAGATTTTAGTTAATATGCATGATGACGTAACCACCGGACACCTGGGAATCACTAAGACGTATTGCAAGTTAAAGGAAAGATACTACTGGAAAGGAATGTACCAAGATGTTGATCATTGGTGCAAGTCTTGCGTAGACTGCTCCATGAGAAAAACCCCTAGGAATAGGACTAAAGTACCTTTACTACCTATTCCTGTGGAGGGACCTTTTGATAGAGTTGCAGTAGACTGCTTGGGACCCTTTCCCCCAAGTACGTTAGGAAATAGGTACATTGTTGTCTTTAGTGATTACTTGACAAAATGGCCAGAAGCATTCGCCGTTTCTACAACAGACGCACCAACTATTGCACGCCTAATAGTAGATGAAATCGTAGCTAGACATGGTGCACCTCGGACATTATTATCTGATCGAGGTAGTAATTTCTTATCATCGTTAATTACAGAGGTATGCAAATTACTTAGTATCAGGAAATTAAATACAACAGCTTACCACCCGCAGTGTGATGGTTTAGTGGAAAGGTTCAATAGTACCTTAGCACAGTCGCTATCTATGTATGTTAGCAAGAATCAGAAAGATTGGGATTCTTTTATTCCATCTGTTCTCTTCGCGTATAGGACCTCAGTTTCAGAAACAACAAGCGAAACACCTTTTTACTTGCTTTATGGCAGGGAACCTAGACTACCCCTCGATGTAAGCTTGTTGATACCTAAAGACCTGACCATGTCTGTTGAAGAGCATCGTGCTCGAATAGTTAAAGGGATTGAATTAGCTCAGCGCCTCGCTAGAGAAAACAACGAGCGCGCGCAGCAAAAGATGAAAATGTACTATGATCGCAACAGTCGAGAGGCAAACTTTCTCGTCGGAGAACGTGTTTGGGTATATACACCCAAAACTAAGAAGGGATTATCAAAGAAACTGTTGCATAAATGGCACGGTCCCTTCAGAATCGTAGACCGACTGTCACCCGTACATTTCAAGCTTAAGACTTGCGATAATCGTAGAGTACAAACTACAGTTCATGCAAACCGCATGAAGCCGTACTACGACCCAGAAGATAGACCCATAGAACCACCAGAACAACTAGAGGACGACTTCATTCCTCTAGAAGAAGATGAGTTACCGGAAGACAGTTTTGAAAATCAAAGTAGAAGAGAATTAGACAGAATAGATAGTACAGCACAAGGTACTTCAAATAACGAAAATCAGGTAGACGATAATGATGACCAACAGACAGACAACGAAGAAGAAGAGGAAGAAGATACAGTCGAGATAGACAATGAAGAAATTTTTAACGCTGAGAAAATATTGAAAAAGAGAGTTAGAAATGGAAAGGAAGAATTTTTAGTCAAATGGGCTAACTTCCCCATAAGCCAGGCTACTTGGGAGCCTAGAGAAAATATTTTAAGTAAGAAGCTATTAAACGATTTTAACACACGCGCTTCTCACTCTCATAGGTGAATGAGACGATCATGTGGCGACAACACAGAGCTACTTGGACCATTAGCATATTTACCTTCGTACTTTTGCTGTCAAACTACCATCAGATAGATAGTATACAGTCATATGATAATACAGGCAGAGATATCAAATTTTATCCAGGATCACTTATGATAGGTTCTAAATCGCGTGCCTTGATATTTTATTCCGATACACGATTGATGCATCTAACTAATCGCTTAGCGGCTACACAAATGCCTACACCACCAAAAGTAGACCAAAACATCATTACCAATTGGTGTAGCTTTAAAGAGAGGGAATTTTTGAATCAGATTCTACAAACTACCGCACGCATTCAAGAAACTGTAAGGCGAGTAGCATCCTTCCCAGCTCTCACAGGCCTTATTGAATGCGACACGTTTCTAAGGCGTTATTTTACTATGCTTTTTAAGGAAGAGAGCGAGCTTTACTGCTTTTTTCGAGGTTATCGCACGAGCGTAGATGAATGTTTAGTATGGGCTAAAGACGCGTGCACAGATTTTTCTAAGCACGAAGCTAAGCTTGTTAATACTAAACCCAGCTCACGTAAGCGTCGCTCTTCTTGGATGTGTCATACTGGATTATTTGGGTTATTTCGGAAAATTTATACATCTCTCGGACATACATGCAGATCTAGTCATGTTCAAGGATTAAAGAAGACCTTGAAGGATATCAGTAAAGCTATGTCCATTTCGCAAAGTATGGTTCGCACAGTTAACGGAAAAGTGGTTTATTTGACAAATACGGTAGATGACATTACACATAAGGTTCGCGAGCTCACGGAAGATATACGCGACATTGACCAGAATTTTAACGATTGGTCACAACAACTTACTAATTTTTCTCGAATATTCTCATGTCACTATATAATGTCAACGGAATTTATTTCTAAATACGCTACAGAAGTAAATAGAGCGATGTCATCAATAATACGTCTAATAGAGACACTAGATACACTAGCACATATGGCACAACTAACACAGAAGCGCATGGTTGGTTATCAATCATTACCCGCTTCCATGATCACTCATGTAGCTGACCGATTGAAGGCAGATCCTGTTACAGCCACCACACACCGTGCCTTGCAGGCAGGGGTACCAGCCCTGCTAAACCCTACAGTTGAGTATAGCCACCAACGTCGTTATA
>JAADYU020001016.1:0-10996 GCA_011763375.2 Heteractis magnifica
CAGTCTGACCTTGTAGCTCAGCTGGTAGAGCATCGGTAGTACAAATCCGAAGGTCGTGGGTTCGAATCCCAGCGAGGCCGGAAATTAATTTTTCCGAATTTATTTCCAAGGGTCTATGGCCCGGAATAACCTCCTTTCCAAGCACTCTAACTTATCATTATTTCTAGTCGTGAGAAAGTAGTTAATTTAATCTATGTATTTATCTCAAGTTCGGTAGTTTTTTGCATGTAAAAGACTACTGATCTTTCGTTATTTTTTGGGGCATGTCTGCATAACCAATACGTTCGTAAAGAGCAGGATTTACCTGAACACAAATGACTGCTTCTTCTTCTCGTTTTCTCAAATCTGCCGCCATTTTGATTATCGAACTGCGCAGACTCCCTATGCGTACCGCTGACAAGTAACAATCGCAGGCGATAGATTCAGTTATTGTGAGAAACTGTCAACTGAAAGATCTGAATAAATTACAAACAAATCTGGCTTCTTAACCGATAAATATCCAGCCATCAATCAAAACAATGGCTGCAGTCAGCAAAGATGGTAAAGTTAAGAAGTATGAATGTAAGTAAGCTTATGTATTAGCCTAACACATAAGTAGTGTTGATTAGGGTTAGGGTTAGGTAGGTCAGGGTTTAGGGTCTAGGGTCTTAAAGCCAGATTTAATTATTTAATTTTTTGATCCAAGACTGTTGTCCAAGTTGCTTCTTGGTAGACTGAAGGGTTGGCTGACCCATCTGATTATGACACCATAAGGGCCTTCTCCAGTTATGGCTATAATCACATAGTCTCCCCTACCCTACCCTCTCTGTGGCAGTCCTTTACATTGTTTTTATAAACTACAAAGGTACTGGAATGTGTAACCTTTTTCCTTTCAATTTTAGATCTAGACCACACAGCTGATGTACAGTAAGTGTGATAAATAATTCATTTTTCTTCTGCTTTTCCAACAGTGATTTACTTTGACAAGATTATATTTAAGCTTAATATAAAATGCTTTTTCATGTTCTATGCTATTTTATTAATATGCAGAATGTTGGGAAAACAGGAGAAAAGTTTTAGGATCATGAGCTGGGCACCTTTATATCATAGTTATTTTATAAATTTATTATATAAACTAACTACAATATAACAATATAACACACACTCTGATTGTAAGCATTATCATTTTATTATATGGTAAACTTTATAAAATGCTTTTTTCACACACTGCTGTTTTATCATACACTTGGCAGGGGAGTACAGTCAGAACACAGGGGGTTCACAACACAGTTCACAGAAATGAAAACTGTGAAATCATGAATCACACACTTCTGACTTATATGTTGATAGTCCAGCCACCAATATACCAGCTATGACCACTGATGGAGGTTTTCTGACTCGCTGCTTCATAATGACACTTTAATCTTTTATTGTTTCTAGGAAGAACTTTTTGTAGATTCATGTTGAATAAGGCAACAAATTCACAAATATTGACCAATTATTCATGTGTCTTGTAAATAATATCATGCCCAGATCATGGGAAATAATTTCTTGTGTTCCTGAATAACTAAAAATAAAAATGCTTGATTACAGGTCACTTGAACCCCCCTGCAGTATGCCAATGTCTTGGGATAATGTGAAAACACTTGAAAAGCTTTAGATTTACTCACCTACAGCTCATGATACTAAAACTTTTCTTTTCCCACGTGTTGAATTTTGAAAACCACAGAACATGGAAAAGTATTTTATAATGCTTAATACAATTATTTGAAGATAGCTAATAAAATATCTTTAAAATGAAATATAATAAATAAATAAATAAAATACTTAATAGCTGATAAAAGTATAAAAGTTAATAATTCATCATTCTTAATATTAAATTAAATTGATGAGAGAATATAAATCTTAAGTAACAGATGACTCTGTTTCTCTTTCTTGCAGACTTCATGCATGTATCCTTTAATTCTATTCAACAGCTTTATATGACACTGTTGATCAACAAAAAATCTCTTAACTAGTTGAATGATTTCTAGCAAATTAGAAACCTAATCACAACATACACTGACTAGTAATGATTCTATTTGGTACCTGTTGTAAATGAATTTTAGTCATGCAAATTCTTCACTTGTACTGACATCAAAAAGTTATGCATAGCTGATTATGCTTCTGAAATAGACCTTTCCCAAATTCACTTCAGTGACCACAAAACAATGGTTCCAAATTGACATTAGACTAGTCAATATTAACTAATATTACTAATATTAACTAATATTACTAATATTAACTAATATCAACTAATATTAATATATTAACTATCCAGCTTTGAATTGAAACCATTGCTGCTGGTTAATGAGGTGGATTTGGGAATCATCTATTTGGCCAAAAATAACGAAGCATTTTGTGGTGTATGCATCAAAATGGACCTAATCCACTTGGACACATTTGCTTTCCCATTTCAGACAATGTGTCATTCCCTTGGGTATTGTTTCTTTGTTTCTTGATAGCACTTGAGAAGATACATTAATATGGATGAGCTTCAAGCAAAGAATCATATTCAAAAGGGATTTGAAATGGGAAAACATTATGCGCAAGTGGATTTGGTCTATTGTTTACAGTAGGTCACTGGCAAATAAGACTGAGGTTTGCTGAAAGGCAAGGTGCAGTCTTGGTCTGCTCAATATTCATATATACATAATGATATCATTTATGCATCCTGACCTTATGCACAGGGGGTGATGATTTAAAAGAAGCCTTTGAGCAGGTTAGAATTTTTTAGTCATTACAGGAAATATAAGGTAGTTTGTCTTGCAGTTTGCAATAATATACAAAATTAATGCCATTATCTGCAATGGGAATAGAATAGAATATACCACTTCAGGCTTCCTCTTCCACTAGTAATATTCCCCTTAGAAATATAACTGTTGTTGTTTTCAGGAAAGTTACATTGCATGTTGCAAATAGGCATATTTTTCAATATTGCATCTTTAATTTCCTTTTAAAAATCTGGCATCCATTTATTTTTACTTTTAACAAAGCCCAAATGTATGCTTACACAGGTTGGTATTGCTATGTTTGGTTATATGACAGAACTAGACACAGTGGATATTGTTAAAGAGCAAACAATAGAAGCTGAAGGTAAATATTGTGAATAAATCCAATGTTATACTGCACCCTTTGAGAAGAATAGATTTTGAACAAATTAATTTTTTCGTTCATTTTAGGTGAAGATATGATGTCTCTTCTGTTTCACTTCTTGGATGAATCTTTATTTTTAATGTGTTGTGATCCATATTTCATTGTTAAGGTAATAATGCTTGAAATTCCATAAATGTCTTGCTATTCAGGTATTTTGTGATTTTTTAAATCCATGAAAATTAAATAATTCCTTTTTTTTTTTGCTTTTCTTAGGACATTGAAATTATTGAATTTGACAGGGAAAATTTCAAAATAAAAGCTGTAGAGTAAGTAGAAGTGATATGTTACTGTCTGTCAGCTGTTTTCTTTCACCAGAACTGACAGAACGGTTTGTATTGATATCACAATTTTGGTTATTTCAGGAGAGGAGAAGAATTTGACCTGGATAAGCATCCACAGGTTATATTTATCTATTACAAACACATGACAAATACACTACTCTTAAAAAAGCATCTAAATGCTTACATTTTCATATGTGATTTGTTTAGTAAATAATGTTTTTCAGAAACCTAAAATTAAAGATTTTAAAATCTTTATCTTTATTTTTCAAACATTTAAAAGTGATGTAAGCTTAATTATCAAAAAATATCTACAAGAAAATTTGAAATTCTAGCCATCTGGCAAGATTTATTGTGTTATTATGCTGAAACTGATGTTTTCTTTCTTTCTTTTCAGGGCACAGAGGTGAAAGCAATCACATACTCAAACATGCAAATACATGACAATGAAGACAGGCATGAGGTGTTTGTAATAATTGATATTTAGCAAAAATGTCAAAATTATTCATGTACAAACATATTTAAGTAAAAACATCAATTTTTCTCCACTTATGAGCACAAACCAGGTTTACATAATTTGTGCATCAAAACCTGATATTAGACTAATGATACACAATCATGCAAATTGTTTTAGTTGTGCAACTTTTTGGGGAATGCACATCTACTAAGTGATCTAGTAACAAAATTCACATTTTGCTGCAGTAAATAGAGGCTGGAGAAAGGTTGAGAATGATATAAATTATACAGATAACAAAGAAAATGTTATTCTATTTGATGGATAAGTTTTAGAAAACTTTGTTTTTTGAATCATATCTAGACATTTTCAATCTGAAACTTTGTGTACTGATTCAAACTTGGGGAACTTTTGATGAGGAAAAAACATTGAACTAGATTAATTACTAATCTAACATATTTATTCTTTATAAAAAGGAGAAACACAATCAAAAATATTTTTTTAAAATAAGATTTTAAAATGACTAAATAGCTTCAGTAATTCCTTCAGCAAGTTATGGAAAGAGAAAGAGCTTGAAACCTAGCCTCAGTTTATTCTTAACTGTTATTTTAGCTGTGGATTTTAGCTGCCTTTACTTATTGCACAAGGAATAGACTAAAATAATATACTAAGCATTTCAAATAAAACACCTTAATGTTCTTCACAAGTATTGATTTTGGCTCTGTCTCGGCACTGTCTCGGCATAATCTTTTCATCATCGTATTCCAATCGTATTTCAATCGTAATCCGAATCAAGGTTTGCCGAACGAATCATAGTAAAGCGCGCGCATCTTCTGAAAACTCGCGGGAAAAAACCTCACGTGAGATGAGAAGATTGATAACAAGATGGCGACCTTGTTCTCTTACTTTACTAAAACTCCTAAGAGAACTTCTCCAAAAACTGCAGATAAAGCAGAAGGGTCGAAAGAAAATAAAACACCTCCATCATCTGCCCAAGGAGCTACTTCGACAAAGAGTGGGAAAACTGGTAAATCTGTATTGTCTAGTTCGTGTGGAACCTTGAATATCAAGTCGAAGATCTCAAATGCCGCGCAGATCAAATGCTTTGAGATTGTTTGGGCAAAGATGGAAGGACATCCTTGGTGGCCAAGTATAATCTGCAAACATCCAAGTCAAGATAGATATTTGAACGATAAGAGGTGCCATGTGCAGTTTTTTGGCGAACCTCCGAGCCGTGGATGGGTAAACGTAAAGTAAGCTAAGTGGATTGTAGTCTATTTGCGTAATTATTATTTTAGCTCTAGACTAAATGACCTGGTTTAAGCTATTAAACTGAATGCATCGAGAAATGAACTGTAACTGTACTTTTCCTATATGTAGTGCATATTATTACAGAACCATGTTAAACGATATTCCACGATGAAATAGACTAATAAGCTTATTCATTTTTTGTTATATGTTGTGTGATTTTTCAGTTTTCCATGGACCTTTTCATACTTATTCAGAATCTTTATTTCGTATTACACAAGTTGTCTTGAAATTGAAAAATAATTTTTCTGAACTATTTTCTGTCATTACTCTGAGCATAGTTTAAATATTGGAGGAATTTAGTGCAAAGGATGGAAAATCATTAACATGAGATGGTATTATTGTGTTGTCAGACAAGTTCAGCCATTTGTTAAAGGAGAAAGAAAAGGCAATGCTGATCCTGCTGTGAAGAAAGCCATTCTTGAAGCAGAAAGAGCCTTGATAATGAGTACAAAGGAAAGAGAAGAGCTGATTAAGTGTGTTCCTTCTGATGAAGATGATGATGAAAATGATGACAGTGAGGAAGAGAAAATGGAGGTTGATAGTGATCCAGAAGAGGATGGTAATTTGAAAGGAAAGAAAATGAATGTATCTGACAGTGATGATGATGATGATGATGATGATGATGTGGTAACAGGAAGAAAGGTATGTGTGAATAATTAACATAGATTTTTGGGTGGGGGATAACACACATCTTGTGTGATACTAAAAAAAGGTCAGCAAATGGCATGGAGGTGTGGAGGGTTTGATGAGGGTACGGTATATTGTCAATATCCAGAAAATATCCATACTTCCCAACTGTGCTGGTTTGCATTGGAATTTTCTGATTAGGGCAGCATATTTTGTAGCTCCAGAAAATATCCAATCCTACATTGCTAGGGAAAACTGAAATTTGCAGGCAGGGGGGTATTAGAAGTACATGTTCTGGAATATTGTAAAATTAGTTACCCTCTAGGGAAGCCATCAGGCATGGGTGTGTGTGGTATATGAAATGACAATCATGCCCTTGCTACTACAGTACCAATATCAATATATTTTGACAGTATTTCATTCGTAAGAAACAGCTTGGAGAATAAGGAAAGACTTTCATTGCACACATGACTGAAATCAAGCTTTAGAAGCTTCATGAAAAGTCAAGAAATAATAGTATTCAAACTTACATTTAGGCACAATACCATACAATACAATAGATGTTATTTTACAAGGATAACACTTGACAGTTTTACAACTGAATACCATGTGGTCCTTAGCATATGAAAGGAAAGACATAATAGGCTTGATAAGAAATAACTCTCATTCTCCTCTAGGGATATGGTCCCAGATATCATTGTGCATGAAACTCTTCCCAGTACCTAACTCATTTGCAAGTGTATTATGTAGAACTCTTTGTAGTGTATTTCCAAAGAAAATCCCCAAACAAAGATGTGTTCTCAAATTTGTTTTAATGTCAAGTGCCTGCACCAACCCCAAACAGGTAGCCCAACAAACATAACACAATATACCCTTGTCCTGAAATTTCAAGGATTTTAGAAGATGTAACAGGAATAGCCCCTCCCAATATGGGCCCCAGGGCCCTAATACTGCACTCCCTGTGCATAACTTGCTGTCTACCATGTTGGATTAAAACACAAGATACAAGCAATCTAAATTCTCATTTATTTACTGAGTTAATCCCTTAGTTATTGTTACAGAAGAGATCAAGACGGTAGATTAACATTAATTTTCATAACTTTTTACTTTGTTAAATATGAGAAGCATTCAAAATTATTCTTGGCTACCCCCTGCATGTGACTAGTACCTTTTGACATGATGTATGCTGGAACGTGACAACTCTTATATCTGATTCCATTTCAAGAATAAATACAAGAGTAAACAACCACAAAGAAAAGCAGCAATGAAGACAAGGCACCAGAAAAAGAAACGATTCATAATTGAATCAGGATCAGAAGATAGCGAATCAGGTAAAACAGAATGTTGAAACTATTTAGGGAACAGTTTTACTGGTCTGGTACAAACCATTGGTATAACAGTCAGGCTATCTACATGCCTCTCACACATATCTCTGATGTACTTGGTATTCAATATGAATCATCATTGGTTCTGCCCCTTGATTACACAGGAATTTTTGTCCAGCTTGTTTTTCAGTTTCTATCCCTCCACTATATTATCATTACAGCCCCTTACTTGATTGAAGTTTGATTTAGTGGGACACTCTCATTGGTAGTAGTTTAACTCTTACCTTGCTGATTTATGTATCTGATAAGATAAAAAACCTAATAGACCCACCTCAAGGCCAAGGGGCATGAGTCGTGGGTCAAATAACATTTAAGGTAGTGGGATGATTAAAGTGAAGCATGTTAGTAAAGGGACTGTATGTGATGCATGATCTTACAGTCAACGCAGTGAGATCAACACATACTCAAAATAGAAGATAGATATTTTAAAGTTGGGCAGCTCTAAATAGGTTTCCATGAAACTAAATTTTCATACCCCTTATTTTTAATTTGTTTAAATTGAAATTGAGAACCCTTAACGTTTTGTATTGGTAAATACCTTCAAGTATATATAAGTAACAACTTATTTTAAAATGAGAAAAATGTTTTGGGTTTCCTGTGTTGATGGTTCCAGTCTTTGGCTCATAAGGGCAGATAAAATGGCTCCTAGGTAATGAAAATGTTTGTATGTACATCAAAGCATAATACTTTATGAAGCTATGTGGGAATATGCAAGATAAGTTGTGCATTATATTCTAACATTACTTTCTGTCTGGTAATGTTCCCAACTATTCTAACGCTATTTCCCCAGCTTTCATTTTGTTGTTTCATTTCAAGCTTTGCCAATTTATGGTATTAATTTTGAGTGTGAATGTTGAATGGTCGTCCCCAGAAAACATTACCATTACTTCATGTTAGATTTTGACTTCAATTTTAAAGTATTATAATTGATACACATAATGCAATTACAAATTTTTACAATATTTTCAGTATACTTAGACATTATTTAGAGATTATTTTCAGTATAATGAGACAGCATGGCAGCTACAAAGCAGTCAGTTATTTATTAATCCTTTCTGTCTTTAATTAGTGGATTTTAGTGTACAAAATTTTTACTTGTAATATGTATATTTATCTCCAAATGTTTCCCGCTTAATAAGCTAAAGGTACATTTATTTGTGTGTGCTATTTTCCCCTTACTCTAACGTGTCTTATAACTCCCTCTCAGACTACGTGATATGTCTCTTCCTGTGTCAGAATAAGTATATTAATATTTTCTAGAACTTTCGAGATCTAATTTTTAAGTATCTGCTTTTAAAACTGTATGGCATCATTATTCAAGTAGAAATGGTTGTTCTTAGGTACAATATAAAGATTTCTTATAATTCAACAGATGAGTTTGTACCTGAGAATGAGACAAGTGATGACGATAGTGTCAGCAGTGGAGTGGATGAAGAAGAAGAAGAAGATGATGATGATGAACCAATGTCAGAAGACGAAAAATGCCCGGTAAAGCATGATTCCATTTTCAATCTTAGGCTAACTAAAAAAGTTTTTGTAATTACAATATCTACCAGTAAAATTGACATTGACTTCAGAGAAATGTCAAAACGACAACTTTAAAAAAATGCAAAAGCTGGTGGGAGGGATGGGTGAGGTGCTGGTGTCAATGTTATTAAGATAAGCATGTGGCCTGTGCAGTAGATTTAGTGTGTAAGCTAGACCAGGTGGCACGTAGTTTACTCTCTGTGACGTCACGTGTTTGGTTGAACTTCCTCCGACCTACGTAGCTTGAGCTTTAAATACCAGTAAATGGAATACTGAACCTTTTTGGTCAATTTTGTGGGAAATAAGAGTATCGATATGCAGGTGGAGTAGAAAACTTGATGTGTTGCAAAAATATGTTTTCAAATGACTGATAATGAAACTCATTTTGGACTGTAGTCTTATTAACAAGATCAATGTTATTCCTAATTGTATACTAGGTGATAGATGATCTTATTTTGGTATTTTTTAATCTTGTACCCATGGCTTGGCACAAGGCTAATAGTTTTGAACCATAGTTTTCCTACAATATCTATGAAAGATTTTGTCAGTAATGGTATTTTACTGAATGATATGTAAAGCATCATTGGCAATGTGGCTTTCCATCTGCACCAGTTCTATTTGGATGTGATCTACATGTATAAACTTTCCATGTAAATGTAAGGTCTTTTTGCTACAAATCAAGTCTTTTTCTTTTCACAATGTCTCCATCTCATATTTTCTCATTTTCATTTGCACTTGTTCCCTCCCACATTAACCATACCCTAATGAATGGGGTGAGCTTCATAAATAATTGAATTGTAATTTTTTTGTAAAGACTCAGCCACACTTAACAGAATTCTTGATTCTTTTTTAATTTTTTATTTTTCAACCAGAAATTGAGAATTACTGTTTTACCAAAAATGTGAATCTTTTTTTCATCTTAGAGTTCTAGAAAGCGAAAGAGGGGTTCATCATCAACTTCTCGTCCAAAGAGTAAAAAGTTAATGAATGGTATAGGCTCTCCACAAACACCATGTGTTAACAAAAACTCTACCAAGTCTACAGCATCAACATCATCACCTTCAACTATGTTGCCAGCGGCACTGGCTGTTAAGGTGTCTAATTCTGCCACCAAGGCTGCCTCCTTGCTCTCCAAGTTCCAGATGACATCATCTGCGAAGCCAACTGAGAACAACACAGATGATGATAGTGGTCATGGCTTTACACATGAGAAGTTGGAATGGCTTAAAGAAGGGAAAAGAAAGTATGTATCTTTATACTAAACAACCTTAATAATAATAATAGTTTATTCATAAAGGTATTTCTATTTCTAGAGACAAACATGGCAGGCCGAAGTCCCATCCTGACTATGACCCCAAGACGTTATTGGTATGGTTTGTTTATCATGATTGATTTGACATGATTTTGTCTTTCTTGTTGCTGATCATGGATTCCACTTACATTTCAGGTCCCTGCTTCATATCTATCATCGAAAGAAGTTACTCCAGTATGCATTTTAAGTAATAGGGTTAGGGTTGGGGCAAAAGGTTTACTAGACCACTAGACCAATGTATGACGTGTCATTAATTTTTTTATTCTTTTGGTAATGAATATAGGCAATGAGACAGTGGTGGACCCTCAAGTCTGAGAATTTTGACACAGTTCTTTTTTTCAAGGTATCAATTGTTATATCATAGTAGTACTGTATAGAGGTTTTGCACGACCACATGACAGCAGCCATGTTGCACTGCAGAACAATAGAACCTCCTTCCCCTGAGGGATTGAATTCTTTCTCATGTAAAATGATTTTATTGTTTCTGCCATGCAAAATGGCTGCTGTACAAAACTTCTATTAGAAGTATAAATTTTTGTAAGAACAGTTGTGGAATTCATTATGATATCGTAACAAGCTGCATGCCTGATTTTTCTGCATTGAGTGACTTTTAAAGGCGTGATTTTTACATACTTGTGGCAGATTAATATGTCAACACCTACTTTACGGGCAGAGCCAATGCAGTAAATATGTATTCTAAGTTCCTGGTTTCAAGTTGCAGCATATACATGTAAATAAGCATTTATATTAGAAAAAGAATAAATAAAAAGATACCCAAGAATACCGACACAAATAAACAGGCAGATTCAAGAACAGCCCCAGTTTAGAATCTATTGCATTCAGGTATCGTTTGTTACCCAAGAATACAGACAAATAATTAGGCAGATTCAGCCATCAAAGCGTTTCATAGAATAGTTCACAATTCTGT
>JAADYU020001127.1:0-18605 GCA_011763375.2 Heteractis magnifica
AGATTTTGGCTGGCCCCCCCTCAATCACCTAAGGGGAAAATAATGGCCCCCCTCAAAATCATCATAGCCCCCCCACTAGATAAATTATGAATGCTCCCTAAACTATATCAAAAGATTAAGTATTAAGTCTTAAAGTAAAGATTTTTCAAACATTATTCCTGTGAACCCGTTTGGTGGTTCATAGACAAAGTCTTTGAAATTCACATCTACTATTGTACCATCATCAACTGAAAAAGTATGAATAATACTATATTAATAATTGATAATATTATCATAAGATCTCAAAGCAGTAGTTAGGATATGTAAGGCATTTTTTCAGGTGGCATTAAGTGTTCTTAGCTGTACCGGTTGCCTGTGTAGGGATTTGGACTAGAAGTAGTAATGATGAGGATGTAGCTTAACTTTTTATTATTTTCAGAGTTTAAGGGGAATGGGTGAGAAAAAGGGTGAGAACCCCTCATTTTCTCAGCCTTCCCCACCTCTGATAAAAGATGAAAGGTTACTTATACAGAAGAGGGTCCACAATAGGTAGTATGGTGGGATGTGGGATCTGACCGATGTTGGTGAGCCAAATTTAGATGCAAGCTAAAAAGAACAGGAAAAATAACTAGAGTTAAGATGGGATTGGGATTGCTTCAAAGAATTGGATGGAATGGTGGGATTTTGTGAAAACAACTGCAGGATGGCACAATTTCAGAGCCCTATTGTGGACCCTGACAGAAGTGGTGGTCAAAATACAAGAAGCCTATTTACCATATATAATTGGATAGACAGTTTCTTTAAATCCTGTAAGTGGACAGTGGAGATGCTTTCCATTATGATAAAAATTTACTTCTACATGATCAAATGTACATGCCTGAAAAAATGTGAAAATATTTCTGAATTAATAAGAAATGAATACAATAAGAAAAATTCTTTCCCAAAACCAATCATTTGCTGTTAGAACAGATTTTGTATGTGAATTTTTTTATTTAGTGTTTGGGTAGTTGCTTTCCTCCTGGAAATAAAGACATGGTTCACCCTTAGCATGCATCCATCATGAAATAGATGCTTGTGGGAGGTTGCTTAAGCATGAAAGAAGCATAAGAGTCTCGCAAGGTGAAACCGAGGGGGACTCTAGCTTCTTGAGTGCTTAAGCAACCTCCCAAGTGCATCAATTTCATGATGGATGTACGATATAAGTGTGAACCATTTCTTATATAGCCAGAGCCAAAAATAGCATTCATATCTGAAAAAATATTAATGAAATTCTCAATGCACAGGTGTGCGTGCTTCTTGATCATGTCAGCATGCAGTCCATCATGAAATGGATGAACACTCATGCACACGGATTAACCAATAACAGTGCGCATTATATTGTGGCTATGTTACAATTGGTGGTGGTGCATAGTTATTATTCCCTCTCTAAATCCAAGCTCTGTTTTAATGGTATGCAAAGCTTGAGTTACAAATCTCTTAAATTCTGGCCCATACCACTTCACAATTTGGTACAAAATTTTTTTTTAAATTTAAGCATATTTAAGAAAAAAGTACTTACTATAATGTCTCCTTCTTCTAGTGTAGCAGTGAGATGATGTCGTATTATGTTATTATGTGCTACTGTTCCATCTGATCTCAACACCCAGCTGTCAGGATTATTACCGAGGGGAAGTTTGTTAAGGTCACACCTCTTGGTTGCTATGCCAATCCCCCATACACCTGTGAGAGTAAAATTTTTATTGTAGGAACAGATTTGGAACCTATTGTATATGACTATGACATAACAGTATTCAACCATTATGTCTTAGTGTTCTCTGTGATCAATGATCTTTTCTGTGACTATTTAAACGAATTTCATGTTTTCGGCACATCTATGAAACATGCTTTACAGCACTTTCATGGTATAAAATTCACAATACCAGATGATCCAGTCCAAATGTTCACTCACTACTTATTTAAAATAATATGCCACCATCAAGATCATAGCATATCTTTAATCTATGTCTGTCTCTGCTTTTTCAAATTTGCACTGAGAGAGACCTGTCTATTTTGAACCCCAAAGTGAAATTTATAATCAAAGACTTCAATGTTGACAACGACAATAACAACAACTACAGCAGCAACTACAACAGCAAAACAAAATTATAAGAGAAAATTGCATCTTCTAATTTTGAAATCGATATAGACAGGTATCACTCTTTCAGTTTCTATGGCACCTCAGCTGTGCACGGAAGAATAGAGTATAAGCTAGGGGTAATTTTGTCAAGCTGATGCAAGTTATGACAGCCACATCAGTTCCATAAATCTCTTAAAACTCCATTTTATATTTTTTTAATTATTTCCTTAAAATGCAATCGTGACACTAATTACAATCAGTAAATCAAATATATTTTAAGATTTGAATTTTCGCACTTTCTATCTTATCATAACATCATAAACTCCTTTCACACTAAAAACAAAGCGGTCTTTATTCCCATCAGCTGACATGAAAGCGGGTCGTAATATTTCAACATACCTCCAGACTGGACTTTAGCTTCAAAATAACACTTATTTTGTACTAATGGAGCATTAGCTAGAGCGGCTCCGGACCCGCATATCCTTCTTCCGGATTTAACAATCACAACCTCGTGTCCTGAGGAAAAAACATTTAAAAATAACTAAGTTGAGTACTTTACTTGTCCGGTTAACTGTATAAATACTTTATAAACCCACTGGATTTGGATTTATTTTTCGAGAGGTTTGAAGTTCTTTTCTCACCCATTTGTGTCGTATCTAGCTGCACTTGGATCTCGTTGACGTCTCTGTCATTTCTAGGCGTTTGGTAGCGCCTTAAACAGCATAAAACTCCAAGTCCACAAACATCCATTTTTCACTTTTTACCCTCCATATTTTCTTCCTCAAACAAACTGACCGGGAGTGAAACAGAACCCTGGGACCTAGTCAGCCTCGTTTTGATGTCAGACTAGTGCCCAGGTTCTCTCGTTCTTATAATCCAAGATGGCGGCTCAAGTGGCAAAAATCGCACGTGAGTTTATTTTACAATATTTAAGGTCTTTGATCGATTTTTTCTCTACAAATTTGTTCATAACTTAGCAAATCGATCTCATATTTAAATATTTTAAGGCATGCTTTGTTTTGTTTCGACAGTTAGGAGCCCTGAAGGGGTTTTCATGGTGAACGGAAGCCCTCCATTCAACGAGGCTAGGGAATTCGAAAGGTTAGAAAAACAAGTAGTACAATACTAAATAAAGAGTTTGATTTAGATTTAAATGCAAATAGGTTCTTAGTTAAAGATTCTTACTGTTACTTGTCATTTAAGACGCGTTTTTGTTTGTTTTTATTCAGGGATGCCTCACCGAGATGTAGAGTGATGACGTATAGTCGAGATGGGTCTCTGTTTGCTTGGTGTAATTCAACATGGTATTTGATAGATATTATTATTGTCTCTTTAATTATTAGTGATTCTTTTTTTACCCATTTGTTCCTTCATTCCGTTTCCTTTCATCTCTCTTTTCATCCATTTGCTCATTTGCTCATTTGTCCATATCTTCATTTCATCCTTTTGTGTATTTTGTCTCCTTTATGAGTTTCTGATCCATTGTTTTACCCATTCATCCATCCATCCTTCCATCCTTTCACTTATCCCATTTCCATTGATCTGCTTATTTGTCTATACATTTTATCCATTCTATCATCATTTTTAACCATTTTGTCCATCTTTTTCATTATACATCTGTTCTTCACCCATCCATCCATTCATTTATCTTTTCATTTCTTTACTTTTCTATCCATACATTCATGCATTGTTACATCTATGTGTTTTCATATATTTATTAAATTATCCCTGTCTTCATTTCATTACGAACAAACACACTAATGAATTTATTTTTATTCTGGTGAAGTATAACCATTGTGAATACAACTAATGGACAACTGGTACAGAAAATGCCAAAAGCCAAAACAAATCAACTCAGTTTCTCACCACTGGGAACATATCTGTCATCATGGGAACCATATGCAGGTGATTGATATTGATATGACTGTCAGTGGATTTCTTTTGATTCAAACACAATAGTAAATTGACTTTAGCATCAAATTTTATTTCATTTTTCAGTGACAAAAGAAAATCCAGCTGGAATTAAGAATCTTGAAATATGGGAAGTTAAGAGTGGAAAACTAATGACATCATTTTCGCAGAAAAAACTTGATACATGGTATACTTGCACTCTTTATTTTTATATATAATAGTAACATGTATATCCTTGTAAGAACAGTATCTTTAAGGACATTGTATTCTGGGGATATTTTTCAGGGAACCAAGGTGGACTGATGATGAGAAGGTCTGTGCAAGATCTGTAACCAATGAGGTGCATTGTTTTCATGATGGTAACTTTGGTAAGTTAATGTCCTCATAAACATCCAACAAATCATAGAGTTCTTCAGAATCACTGTCTTTTCTTAGTATCCAACAAGAAGTTTGACATGAAACAAAACCAACTTCTTGGTCAATTGTAGTCAATTAAGAGGTTATTTTTATTGATTTTTGATGTTAGGAACCATTGCTGCCAAGCTAAAGCTACAAGGGATTGGCAGCTTTGAGATCTCTAGAGGTCCAGCACCCTACACTATAGCAGCCTATGTCCCTGGAGCAAAGGTAACATCTCTTTGCCATTGAATACAATAACCCCATTGATCTACCAGCCTATCTATCCATCTCTTCATTTACTCTATCCATCTTTCTATTCATCCACTCTACTCTACTCCACTCCACTCCACTCCACTCCACTCTACTCCACCCATCTGCCCACCCATCCATCCATCCATCCATCCATCCATCCACCAATCAATATATTCATTTGTTTATTTATTCTAATGAGAAAAACTTGAACTCTTAGGTATCTGTTTTGTTTCTTTTAGGGTGCACCAGCATATGTCCGACTCTATAGACATCCACAGTTTGATAGTCCTGGAGCTGTTCTTGCCAATAAAAGCTTCTTCAAAGCAGACAGCGTGAACATCACATGGAATGACACTGGTACATAACCATTTAGAAAAAGAAAAACACTTCAAGTAAAATCATTGAAGGGAAAATTAAGTATTAATCAAGAAAAAACTAAACTAAGTATTAATTTTGTTTTATGAAGTCCTAGAAAATAATTGGTGTTTTGTGTATTGTTGCCCAGGTACGGCAGTTCTTGTGTTGGCAATTACTGATGTTGACAAATCTGGCGCATCATATTATGGTGAACAGACTTTGCACTACATTAGCACAAACGGAGAAAGTAGTATGGTACAGTTAGGTATGTAATCTTTATTTTGATATGTAATAAGAATTATTTACTAGGTTGATGAAGCTTTGTTTATCTTAATTGAGTTATTACTATTATTGTTTTTACAGCTAAGAGAGGTCCAATATATAATGTCAAATGGAGCCCTAATTCTAAGGAGTTCTGTGTTGTATATGGATGTATCCTTGAAATAATTACCTAAAATTCTTTATGAATGAACATTTATTATGAGATTCTTGTCCAGAATGAAGGGAACTTGGAGGTGATTTCACTTTGACAATATTCCCAACTAAATAGATGTTAGTGTCCAGTTTTAGAAAATTATTGATATTATCTGTACTGATGAACCAAGTAAAATTTGTTATTTTCCTTAATATTAATCACAGTTATGCCAGCCAAGGCTACGCTGTTTGATATCAAGTGCAAACCACTGTTTGACTTTGGTACAGGACCAAGAAATGAAATTCACTACAATCCACACGGCAATAATATCCTTTGATATTTCATGTCAATTAATGAAGGTTATTAGTGGTGGTTATGTGTTATGAAGCTCAGGGGCATAGCCAGGGGGGCCCCAGGGGGTCCTGGCCCCCCCATCCTGCTGGTAGTTTTTTAGTGCCCTTGATAGCAAATAGGTTAGTGCAAAAGGCACTAAATCCATCATTTTCACTCAGTGGTTGTATCAAAGAAAGTAATCGTCATGCTGTAGAAACCTAAACACCCTAAGTAGTCATGTGATAAGTTCATGTGACTTACCAATATTCTGAAAACTGGTTGTGGACCACCCAAGGCAAAATCCTGGCTATGTCCCTGAAGCTGATATAATGTTGCTTTCTATACAATATGGAATGGCATGGTTAGTACAGTTCTTATGCTGAAACCTGTTTTCCCATCTTGTATATTTTGAATTTCTTTTTTTCCCTTGACATTTTGAACTTATCTGTATCTGTGGATTTGGAAATCTGCAAGGCTGGATGGTAATTTTATGATTTTTAATATAGCTTTATAAGTTAGTTTTTATAGTTTTATAAGATTTTATTGTAATGTGCATTTGAAAATACAAGTTGATGTTTGCACATTATAAATAAATTTTTATTATTATTATTATTATTATCATTATTATCATTATTATTATTATCATTAATAATTGCTTTTACTATTTTTCATTACTCAGGAAATGTGGTCAAGAAAAGATTTGAAAATGATTGGCAAATTCCAGGTAACCATAGTAACAAAACTGACTGCCTTGTTGGGATGGTGATAGCAGATAGAGCAGATTTCGTATGACTGTGAAAAAGTCGCGGCACGAACACGGCACGGACATGGTCAAGGCATGGCAAGGAACTTCAAAATTCTAGAAAACATCACAGTCATGGCAAGGCACGCTTACAGCACTGACTGTGCCACAACTTTTTCACAGTCATACGAAATCTGCTCTATTATGGATGCAAGCAAATGAGATACAAATGAGACTATAAACATTGTATTGACCCCATAGCCTTACTTGTATGATTCTTAAAACAAAGCAATATCTTATTGTGGGCTCAACTGTATTAAAACAAAATCTATGAAGCTTTCCTTGTTATGAAACAACGTGGGTCAGTCTAACAGAGGTAGGCTCCAAACTAAGGATGCTCAAAGATCGAATTGGAGGGAGGAAAACCGGAGAACCCAGAGAAAAACCCTTGAAGCACAGGAGAGAACCAACAAACAACTCTACTCACATTAGGTAGCAGCTCAAGCGATTGAACTCGAGACCACAGTGGTGAGAGGCAGTGCATTAGCAGCATGCAACACCCATGCTTCACAACGGCCATTCTTTAACCTTTCACTTGTGGAATTGATTCTAAAGGTTTGTCTCCACAGGCCATGGATACAACATGCTTTGAGTGGAGTCCTGATGGAGAGCATATTCTTACATCTACAACTGCTCCTCGACTCAGGGAAGGAAATGGGTAAGCACTTGGTCAGGATTTTGCTTGGGGGTGGGGGTGGGGTGATATTTGGATTCATGCCACGGGAGTGTGTGCCTGCACAGTAAGAGTTTTTCCAAAATATTAACTTGTTAAAATTTATTTTAAGTTTCAAGGTATGGCACTACTCTGGAAGTCTTCTATACCAAAAGGATATCCGTGAACTATACCAGGTAACTGAATGGCTTCATTTCTCTTTCATTCGTTCATATTTCTTCCATTCATTTTGTTTTGTGTTTCTTATTCTTAGGCATTGTGGCAGCCATTTCCTGCTGGCGTGTTTCCTGAAAAACCTGTTTCTTCTAAAGCTGTTCCTTCCACGGGTGGCATTCAAGAACAGAAACGTGAGTTGGACTTTATCAAGCATATAATTGAAAGGTTTTTTTTTTGTTTTTTGTTTTTTGCTTTTGTGCTTTTTGTGTTTGTGCAACCTCGACTACTCCAGATGCGGTACGTTTTATGGTGTTCAGTTAAGGCTTCCGTCCATCATATTTACAAACAGCGGAATTCGTATGAGGGGCAAACGATACGACAAATTCATAGCTGTACTGCAGCTGTACCGTACTTTACCTAGCATGCGTAGCGGGCCTCCAGGGATGGGGGGTGGGGTTATACTTTATTGTAACCGTAACTACGCGAGGTGATTGGGAGATTTACACGGAAACAATGGGAAGCCATTTCAGTGTTACTGCGTACCGTACCATGTACATGATGTAAGTCAGTACAGTACGTTTCTCACTTAAAGACAACCGCTCGAGTAATTTTCTGAACGGTACTGGCACACAACCAATCACAGCCCGCAGTTAGGGTAAAGTAAGGTATAGCTGTCTACATTACAGGAACTTAAAGACAATTCTAAAAGGGACAAAAAAATCCAAATGTAGGAAAAAACATTGATAGAAATTCAAATTTTGTCTTTTGTTTTGTTTATTTTCAGCTAAATCATCTTATGTCCCTCCCCATTTGAGAGGAACTGGCAAAAAACCGATGAAATTGGTAAGTGACATAAGTATTCATCAAGGCCCAAATTCTTCCTGGCTGTCCTGAAGTGTTAACGCCCTTACTTTAGGACTTTAACGACTTGCTTGTGATAAAGTGCCATTCATCTTAATTCATAGTTCCAGTGCTCCATCGTTACTGTTGCTACGTCCGACAAGCCAAAATATGTTATCCGGTTACGGCACCAAAACAAATATTGATCGCTAAAAAGATATATATGGTTTGGTTAGATGTTGTACATCCTTAGAATACATTTGAAGAATAGGCTAAAAATCTCCCTGAAATTGAGAGGTTTATGACATTCTTTGTCAGACCTGCCAAATTCCTTTGGGAAAACTGTGACGCCTTGATTGGTGGAGATATTGTTTGAGTGGATCTAACAGTATTACCGCATTTCTTCCGACTCCACAGCACGAAAATGAACCACCTCAAAATCAGAAAAACCAGGAACCGGTCTCCAAATCAGCTGCAAAGAACAAGAAGAAGCGAGAGGCAAAGGCAAGAGCAAAGGAAGCCGAACGAGAAGCAGCAAATCGGGTAAAATGCCCTACAAAATGCGAGAAATTTGATGGCAGTGGAGGCCATGTTGCGTTGAAGATTGGCGCATTTAGAGCGGATTTCTTTTGAGTGGGAAACGATACAGTAAATTCGTAGCCGTGCCGTACTTTAACCTAACCGTAACTATGTGTTGTGATTGGATGATTCAAATGAAAACAATGGAAAGCCATTTCAGTGTTACTGCATACTGCACCGTGTACGTGCTGTAAGTCAGTACCGTACGTTTCCCACTCATGTGAAAATCGCCCTAGTATTCTCGGAATTCTATTTTAATTCTGACGCATTAAAAACCACAGTCAGACCAAACCTTTGTGACTAAAGAACACTCAGTTTGAAAGACATTCTTGTTCACTTTGTGAGCCGACGAGCCGTCAGGTTTTGAAGTTGACTGTGCAGTCTCGAGGCATATTTATTTTCCCTTTTCTTCTCATCCACTTTTCTTTCCCATTACTCTATTTCATTTCTCGGGTCTAGGTTTCTGCTACACCAGAACCAGCACCAGAACCAAATGCACCCTCACAACCCGGATCTGCAGCTGACGACAAGAAACTGAGAAATTTAAAAAAGGTACCAAAGAAAATCAAGAATTTATCAATGGAAAAACAATAGTGAATGTAGTTCGTCGGTCGACAGAAAAGAATAGAGTTGTCCAAGGCAAATTCGATGGCAAAAATACTGCCAATCGAATGCTATTCGTTTACGTTAAGGTGCGGTGATACGAGCAACAGAATCGTGCAACTTGTCATGCAACATTGTTGCGTTGCAAGTTGCAGAGAACATATTGCTCGTATTACCACTCCACGCGCAACAAATTTTCTTCGTTGCACGACCTAGAAGCCATCTCTACGCTTCGCAACAAAAAAAGTTTGTTGCGCGCGGAGTGGTAATACGATCAACATCGCTCTGCAACTTGCAACGCAACATTGGCGCATGAATGGTTGCACGATTTTGTTCTTCCTCGCGGCGCAGAACTCATAGCGCATTTCCTCCGGTCAACATTGCCAAGACAACTCAGTTCAGTTCAGGAAATAGCTGTATTTAAATCGTTTTTGCTGTTTTTGATTCTTTTCAGAAACTTAAGCAAATCGAGGAACTCAAAGAAAGTCAAAGAGCAGGACAGAAGCTGGAAGTCAACCAGGTAAACTGATGAGTTTGTAAGATAAAATAAATGCGTGTGTCGAAGACTCGTGTTGTTATCTCTCAATTACTTGTATCGGTATGGATCAAGTGTGGCGTAGTTGGTGAGTGCGCTGCCTGCTAAGCGAGAGATCCATGGTTCAACCCTCAGTGACCTCACACACTTGTTTCGACTTCTCTCTAATCCGCGTAGCTTTAGCTTTAAATACCCTTAAAACGGAGCACTGATGGAGAGAGGGGGGGTAAAGTGCGTACCGTCGGCCTCCATTGATACCAGCCTTGTAGCTGAAGGAACTACCGACGTTAAATAAAGATACTTTACTTTACCTTTATGGAAACCCTTAACACATGGAAGAATGAATGACAGTTAAGATTGGGAAGTTTCTTAGTACTGCACTACCATATTATCGATTATTAACATTTTTATTTTTAATTAATTAATTTTTTATATTTTACATGTTTTCAGCTTGAAAAGATAAAGACCGAAGCATCACTGATAAAAGAGATTCAGGCTTTAGAACTTGGCAGATGACACGAATTGCAAGAATATCACGATATTATTATTCACAGTTATATTTTATCTATTAATTGATTGGACTATTTTCATGTCGGATGACGTCACTCGAAATATTTTTGACAATATTCTAGGATTGGGCTTCCTAAGGTTAGTCAAGGAGTCCCAGTGCTAAAGTTGTGCAATTTAATATGACAAGAAAGCTTCATTTGAAATTTTTAGACCTCAATAGACCGTTCCCCTGATTACGTCAGAGATGAGAGTGCGCGCTTTGCATTCTGGCAGTTGTGGTCATGCCCTCACCTCTCACTGTAACCTGACGTAGAGAATCCCAGAATGCAAAGCGCGCACTCGCATGGGTGACGAAACCATGTATTCCAAGAATAAAACAAAAAGAACATTTTAGTCATAAAAAACCATCAATTTTATCGAACCCTGAAACAATTTCTGGTCTGATCTAAGTCAGGGCACGCCTAACTCACAGATCGAATTGGAATTTAACGTGTTGGTTTTTGCAGAGGGAGGAAAACCGGAGAAAACCCCTCGAATCAGGTAAGAAACCCATAAAGAGCAATCTTCTATTGGACTCGGAACAAACAAAAACTCAGCAGTTCACTTAATGTGATTATCTGTGACCCTGACACTATATCAAATCAGGCGCGTATTCTGAGCGTTCAGACTTTGAGTTTTTGTTGGTGTGCTCCTCGCAAGAAAAGATTTATCCGCTGGGAAAAACGGTCAATTTTTTTTTCTGGAGCCGCGCCTGAAAATACAGCGTTACATTTAGCTAGTTAGAGCAAGTTTAACAAATTTATATAGAAGTTCATCAACAATGCTTCAGGTTTTTTTATCGCTCGAAGAACTTCTTGTGTTGGTACGGATTTTTTGTTGAAACATCGACCTTACATGAAAACATGAAACATGATCTTACATTTTCACGTCACTAGCTGGCTTATGCGCATGCGCATACTTTGGTCTTGTCTTCAAAACGTATCCCACGTGGATCAGCGTTTTAAAATGGTTCGTATAGCCTTCCTATACATGCACACATCACGGGGTTTATCCCTGATCATAGCAAGGGGTTAATCATACATGGTCTAGGGGCCATTAACCTCTCCCTTGAGGCCTTAAGTCCTACTTCTGGTCGAGCTCCCTGATCATATAGACTTGGGATAGCGGAGTTGGGGCCGAAATCTCCAGCTGAACCGTAAAGCCATACGATGCTTCAGCAATCTGGAAGTATAGTCCCGAATTGATTAAATAAAAAATAAAACAAACAAGCATCATTACATCTACATGAGGAATTACCAAAAACTTTAACTGGTTTCTGTACAATATTTTTCAAATACTCTTCTAAATTCGGCACATTTTTTCCTGTCATATTTATCATTACATAAATGATGGGCAATCGTGGTTACGCTTTTTAAAATTCCAGCTACGCCAGACTCCATAATCTAATGCTATTGTCTACTGTTTCGTCACTGTCTTGGATAGCGGTAGTCCCTTCCTCATCGCTGCTGTCACTGTCCGAGTCTGCAGGTAGTGGGAACTTGCGTTGACCCGAAGAAGTTGCAAGAAGCGGAAGACTGGGATGAAAACTGAAAAAATGGAAAAGAAAAATAGAAAAAGTGTCTTGTCAGCTGCAAATGTTAAGATGATCGTCTTCCCTTGAAGGCGGGCATAGTATCGCTCCAAATAACATCTAAGGGTGGAGGAAGTTTTCTTGCCATGAGCGATTTTAAAACCGGATTTCAAACCTTTAGATTATTGCCCTTATTGCCCTAGGTGCGCACTTGCTGAAATTTTACGCGTAA
This sequence comes from Heteractis magnifica, assembly GCA_011763375.2. Lineage (NCBI taxonomy): Eukaryota > Metazoa > Cnidaria > Anthozoa > Actiniaria > Stichodactylidae > Heteractis > Heteractis magnifica. The sequence continues at coordinate 12,263 of JAADYU020001127.1, forward strand.
AACTCTTCTCGAAAAGATTTCTAAACACAATCCCGAGAAATAGTTGTGTAGTAAAATAACCAAAAATTTGACCAACCTTGCACCGTTAACGCAGTCGCCATGAGCAACGAACATCTGATAAGGTTTTAATGTTGGTTCCGAAGATTCTGGTTCGTCATCAGCGGGTAGAGTAGTGTCCCAGACCACAACGGTGCCTTCACTTGTCCCAGACACTAGATATCGACCACTCCTGTGAACAGACAGCAAGTCAAACAGGGTCCACAATAGGCTTCTGAAATCCTCTAGAATTCTTTGAAGGAATCCCGACCCCGCCTTAACTTCAGTTATTTGTCCGCTGTTTTTATCCTAAATAAGTCAGATCCCGCCATACCAGATTCAGAAAACAAGCTCTATTCTCGTACAAAGAAATAAAGAAATGCCGGACCCTTGTGGTCAAAAAATGAAACCGAATCCTGGTTTACGATGATGGCAGCATAGCCTGTCTTACCTGTCCAGATCAAAGTATATTCTCTGGTTTGTATCAACTGATCGCAGGAGCCTGTAAAGAACGCTTCCTGGATTTCTCAAATCCCAGCACAGAATTTCGTTATCCTGATAAAAAAATGCAACAATTTTTTGCATGTGAGCCCTGTGCTCTCATTTGTATTCATTCTTGAGGGGTTGTTAAAAGTGTATCTAACCTTCAAAACCCAAAACACTTGGTAGACCCTCAAACCTCACTTTCAAGGTTCTGTCTCTAGTATCTGTTGTTTCTATGGGGGGAGGGGTGGGGGAGGGTGTGTTAGTTCTCATTACCTTTCTTCCTCCGCTGTAAAGTTTAGTTCCATCTGGAGAAAAGATTATGTGGGTGACTCCACCTTCTTGACCTTGCAGAAGACACATCAGCTCACCATCAGGCTCACAGTAAACACCGACTATCAGGACAGAATATTAAACACTTGTCATTTTGATTTAAAGATGTGGGACAATAACCATCATCAACATCATCATTATCACCATCATCATCATTGTTGTCAATCATCACTATCATTATCATCACCTTCACCATCATCATCATCTATCATCATCATCACTGTTGTCATTATCACCATCATTATCTTTGTCATCATCATCATCATCATCACCAGCACCATCCTTGTCATAGTCATCATTAGAGACTACTGGCTCCAAAAATGACAGTTTCCTCGCAAACTGATCACACAGGTACCCCACTGAAGTTCAATAATGTCAAATATTTCCATAGCAAATGGCACATGTAGACCAAAACTCTCCCTCACATACCTGACTTAGAGTATGATCCCAAGGCATAAAGGCCAGAGTTGTCTGGACAAACTGCAATGCAGGATATCAAGCCACTCTGACCATACTTCTTGGCTAAGAATAAACAAAAATTATACAAATTTAACAACAATGAAGGCATCAGTAAGAGGAGGAATTTGAAAGCTATAGAAAAAGGCCTTACTAAAGGTTTGCCTTTCCTGGCATTGTCTTCCTGGTCTGTTGGTATCAAATACTCTCACCATTTTGTTAAATCCACAGTATATATTACCACCATCAAGACTGAATGCTAAGCTGATGGCAGATGTCAGCTCATCCTAAGATCAGAAGTGAAACAGTTTGAAGTTGAGATTTTAAAGTTGAGGGCTAAAAAGTAGCTGTACAAGAGCTAATAAATTATGCAAATGGAGAGCAGATTTTGCAAAAATCAGGGGAAAAAATGGCACACAGGACTGTTAGAGCAGAGAACTGATGACATCCATTGAGCACTTCAAAGTGTGGGAGATCATTGCTTTACCAAATGAAAATGTTCATCATTATGGTCATGGTACAGCATGTTCATACTGTGAGCTTCTCAATGTCACATGAAAAGTGCTTGACTAATACGTACCAAGTGGTTGTATGGTTGGTAAGAAGCCCTTAGTTCACCAGTGAATGCATCCCAGAGGTTAACAGGATGATCTCTACTTGTGCTGATAAAACTGATCAGAAATAGAAAACTATAATTCACTTAGGTTCCTATATGCTTAATAGAGAACCATGAGATTCATGGCTTGCCCTTTGACCACTTTGAGCCCAGTGGGACAGGTTGCTGGTTTGATTCCTGCAAACACTACATGTGAATTCATCTTTTTCACACCTTCATGTGATTTATGAAGTGTTACACTCACCAAAATGTTTGGACATAGTTATCATGTTGCTGTAAGGATGCACTGATGTTTGCACTATTTTTTGACTTGATTTGTTTATTTAGTTCTCTAAATAATTATAATCTTGAATGCTTTCAATCAGGATTATTAATGGGAATAATCACCAGCAAGTGTCAGGGTCCATTGACGACATGAACGGATACCAGCAGTAGTCATAGATTGTCTCACCCTCTTTCATTTTCAACACTGAACTCTAGAGAAAAAAATACAAAATGCATGGCAAGCTTAGGTTACAGTTCTGTACATTCTTAACCACTGCTATCACAGTAATGGCTATATTGTGGGATATATACACAATACAGTAAGTAGTCAGTAAAGCATTGGTAAGTGGTGGGTAAGGTGTCGGTAAGTGGTTGGTAAGTGGTTGGCAAGGTGTTGGTAAGTGTTTGGTAAGACATCTGTAAGTGGTTGGTTGGTAAGGAGTCAGTAAGTGGTTAGTAAGTGGTTGGTAAGGTGTCTTTAAGTGTTTGGTAAAGTATTAGTAAGTAGTTGGTAAGGTGTCAGCATGTGGTTGGTAAGTAATCAGTACGTGGTTAGTAAGGTGTTGGTAAGTGGTTTGTAAGGTGTCAGTAATCGGTCAGACAACACCTTGCTGACCACCTACTATACAGTGCATGTAGTTCACAATAGCCCACAGTAACTGTGGTGTTACCATTTCTGCAAGGTTTTCAGTTGATTGTCCACTATATAGTTCACTTGGAAGGTTAAAAAGCCTGAGAAGGTTATCTTCACTGTTTGTCAAAAGACATGAGCCATCAGGAGACCTTGAAAAATAAGACAATGAATAAATAAAATAAAAAATAGATCATTTTAACTGGAATGTGTCTTACAACTTTGATTGACAGACATTGTAGGTGGTACAAATTTCACTTAATATTTCCTTAAGAATGCACTGCTCACTGTGACATACTGTAATCAATAAATGGTCCCTTACCAGGGATGGCAGAGCACTTCTTAAAGGGGTAGGGGTTGGGATAGGATGGAGTTAGCTTAGTAAATCCTTTATGGTAGGGCATGTATATCATTCATGTAAAAAATTAGGGTAGGGCTGTAGCTGTTGTCAGCTCTCTCTTTCCTCTGTACCTGCTTACTCTAGGACCAAGCACAGATAACCAAGACTCACCATTTACAGCCTTTCAAGAAGTTTTCAGGCTTGGATTCAAACTCCTGCCAAGCTCCAGCCAGCTGCTGAGGAATTTTATCAAAGTTGTAATGGATGCTTGGAATTACCCTTTAAATTAAAGGAAAATGCAAATGAATATCTCACGTCACCTCACCTCAGGGAGGGGTGGGATTTCCAAGGGTGGGGAAGGGGGTAGCCTGCGTGAAGCCTACCATATGATAACCCTGTTTAAGTCTGATTTAACCAGGGTTATGTTCAGGTTGCATGTAGGCTGGTGCTGGGATAGAAGGGGAGTGATCAGAGAGAGGTGATGCAAATTAGAATCATACTGGTTATTCGTCATCCTTGTATCAGCATCTTCTGCCAAGTTTTTAGATTCATTTCCTTCTTGTGTCTCATCTAGACAAACATCTTGTGCAACTAAAAGATTTTCTTCTTCATTTTCTTTGTGTGAAGTATCTAATTCCATAGTCTTTTCTAGGTCTTCTTTGGTTTTATCTTCCTTAGTTTCCATACACTCTTGATCCTCAGTACATTCATGTTTTTCAGTATTTTTTATTTCTGGCTCTTCTGTGTGATCTCCCTGTGAATAATTTTCTTGCATTTTTGTCTGCTCATCTTCGGGATTTCCACACTCCATTGCAATTTCAGTATCACCATCTAGTATTTTATCTTGAATAGCATCGTTGTCAGACTGATTAAGAGTTGAGCTTTCCATAGTTTCAGGTATTCTTTCTTCCATTTCTTTGAGTAACTTTTTCAAAGTTTTTCTTGTTTTAAACTGTTATATCTTCAAATAAGAAGGTGTAAATTAATCTAAGAAGCTGTCTACAGAGAGATGCTTCCCTACACTCTATTCTTACTACAGTTCTATTCCTCTCATCTAAGTTAAATGACAGAAAGGAGTAAAATAGTTAGGAAGAAGAAGTGCAAAACATTCAAAAACAGCCGCCATCTTTAAATACCACAGGAACCCCAAAAACTTCAAAAAGGTAAGAATGACAAGAAACCAAAAGGAGGTTTTTATTAAATGTTATGAAGCAAAATAGGCAGTCTTTTGACATATTTTCATTATATTTTTTTACTTTGATTGTATTAATAAACAAAATTTATCTTAACGGGTTTATTTGGAGTCATAACTTGAATAAATAGAACAACTTTTTTAAAAGACATGTTTCGGCATGCTTATGCCATCATCAGTTTAATAGAAAGAGTGAATTACAATCGGTGATGTGAGTGATAAGCTATATTTGGAGTCCCTGTGAAAACAGCTGAGCCCGTGCAGCAAATAAACAGCTGGTGTAACCATGAAAATATGCGTGAGATATTTTGAGTTTTGGCGGGGCGCAGCCAAGATGGCGGAACAACAAAAACATAAGTAAAAAAAGTAGGAAAAGAACTTCTTTTTACTTGGGAAATAAGCTTTTTCTACCATGGTTGAATCAGGTGTGAGTGACCCTAATTCACCAGCAGGCTTGCTGTATGCTCTTTGTTGTAAAATACTCGGAAAGGCCCCCAAATCTCAAGGTAACAAATCGGGTTCTATAACTTAATTAAATTTTTTTGGGCTGATTTTTTAATAATTTTCTTTTAGTATCGTATTGATTTTTATTAATATTTATCTCTTTTTGTAGACCCTAGTGTATCAGAGCACTATCAATATGCACTTCGTGTAGTTGGAAGGTAAGCTGATGTACTTTACAGAAAGAGATAGGCTTATTGTTTTTCTAATGTTCTCTACATTTTAGACTTCGTTCTTGTCTGAGGTTTTACAAGATAGAAGTGCTATTATATCGCCATTTATTCCTTCTACTATTGATAAATTACACTCCTGCATTACGTCTGAAATAAATGAGAAATCTGATTTGTTTTTATATTAGTATGTCTTACAATATTATTTACAATATTTTAGTCGCTTTGCACCATCTGTTGCTAATGATGAATTCAGAGTTGTAGAAAGGATTAAAAGAAAATGTGAGTACATCTCAAATGTATTTTGCCAACATTTAATTTACAAATTTGCAACCCCTCCTGCTCCCCTGCGACTCATCCTCCTCTGCTAGCAACCTCCAAATAGGGAAGGATCCAGGTTTTTTAGAGGGAGGAGCTTCAAGGATGGTAGTAATTGATTGTAAATCACTCATTCCAGGGAGGTACACACCCTCAGCACCCCTCCCCTCCCCTGGATCCTCTGCTGCCCAATCACTTGATTTTTTTCAAACTTTACTTCTGTAGTCACAAGTCAAAAGCCCAAATATTGATATTGATAAAAATACTTCCTAGAGGGGGGTAGGAAAAGTGCTCAAATGCGCACAGGATGCACATGCTTGAAAGTTGCTTTGATTGGTATGTTAACCTATGCTTTGCTTCTATTTAGTGGTAAAAGAGAACAAAGAGGTCGATGCTGCTGTTTTCTCTGAACTTTATAGAAAACTTGCTTCCCAGGTATCTTAACATTTTGTCTCCACTATATTTCAAGACCAATGTACTAATAAACAAAATACATGATGAAGAGCAATGTCTGAAATATGTATTTAGAGTTTTTCTTATGTTGTGTTGTAGGGTGTAATTCAAAATAAGTGGGCAATTCTTTATCTACTCTTAAACATCAGTGAAAACAGGAAAGGTGGTACATCTCAAGGACAGGTAAGCATTCCAGCTCTCAAGCTTTGTGAATAAGTGTCAGTTTGCATGTAAGGTTTTGTCAGATATGGACCATTTTTATTTCCTTGTGTGTTGTTTGTTTACTAGTAATGCCCAAGAAGATTCTAACATTAGCATTAATATAATGGACCAAATCCACTTGGGTGTATTTGTCTTCCCATTTCAGATCACATGTCATTCCCTTGGTTACTGTTTCTTTGTTCCTCAGTAGCGCTTAAGAAGATAAGTGAATGTGGATGAGTCTCAAACAAAGAATCATATTCTCAAGGGATTTGAAGTGGGAAAACACTATGCCTAGGTCAATTTGGTCTATTGCAGCCCAAACAAATAGTCTCATTCTCAAGTGATT
>JAADYU020001128.1:0-10286 GCA_011763375.2 Heteractis magnifica
GACCACACAGACGAAAAACTTTTAATAGTTCCGCGTATTTCTTTCCAAATAAAACTTCAGAATATCTGTACTTAAAAGATATTCTGTTTGGTGTACATAGGTTTGTTTATTACAAGTGGAAGAGGAATTGTGGATTAGCGTTTTGGTTTTATTTTAGCGCAATTTCTAAAAAATTGGACCCGGAAATACGTCACAACTTAACAGCTCTATATATTGATATCTGATATTTTTTCCGAAAAGAACTCGCACTCGGTAAACGCAACATACTCATTAGCATACTTTGCAGACAGTCGTCACAAAATTGCTCGATTGCAAACATTCCCAAGAGGATCAAAAGACAGAGGCATGGCGGCCATGTTGGTGGTAGAGACAAAAGGACCTAATGAGAAATCTATTGTTAAATACCACCAACATGGCCGCAATGACGTAACGTGCAATCGAGCAATGTGTACCAAGAGCTGTAGGATATTTCAAATAATATTATAAAACTTAACCTAATATTAAAATTGGTTCTCTATTAGTATAGGAGATGTCTATCTGTTTAGTGAAATACGAAAAATATTCGCCAAAACGTACAATCGAGTCGTGTTTAGTGAAATACGAAAAATATCCGCCAAAACGTACAATCGAGTCGTGTTAGTCGAGTGTTTGAAAATTACTACATGTACCATTTGCAAGCAACCGTGAAGTGTGATGCGCCAAACTAGTTTTTATAAGTTACATCTCAGACGTTTGACACGAATAACCATCAAATTTGACGCGTGAAACTTTTGTTATGTCGCCAACAAATAACATTGAATTTTCAAGGTTTATAAGGTTTATTTTAGAAGTTTCGACTGAGGTATTGTACAAAGTACAGTATATAATTTAAAGCAAATACAGTAATTAGTTTTAAATCCATTGTGTTTTTCGCAAAATATCTTGAAACTTATAAGATAGAGTTAATAAACAGTGTACATTCGCACGTGTTAACTAATTAGTTTGTTGGCGCCATCATTAAAGTTTCTCACGCCAAACTTGACATGCAGATTTTTGCTTTGTAAACGTCTGAGATATAACTTATAAAAACTAGTTTGGCGCGTCACGCTTCACCGTTGCTTGCAAATGGTAGTAATCGTGGAGCTTTTTAGAAAATGACGTCACACTTAAAATTATCTCTCTCCAGCCCCTCCCCTCCCCCCGATAAGAGGAGCAATGGATGACGTCAAATTCGACAGTGCCTCAGTGACCTTCCACGCTCTGTAAACACTGCTTTTCTTATACTTTTTTTGTAGATCCGCAGAAATGGCCTTGTGTGATTTAACTCTGCTTCGACGACGTTTCCTTAGAAACAGAAAAAGACAGATTTCTACGTTGCTGCTTGTTCTGGTTATTGCATCTTATGCTATTTATTCGTACCTTGGACTTCCCTTTGTAAAGGTAATGTGACCAATGCATCTTAGAAAGTAGATTTTGTATGGCTGTGGAAAATGGTTCGAAATTTTATTGAAAAAGATTGAAGAACATACATGTTCTAAATGTCAAGAGAGCAAAACCCTCAAATTTTGCAAGAATCCCTATGTATTGTTATCGATTTTTGGAAAGGCGATGTGGAAAAGAAACTTTTGACAAAGTTTTGGGAAAAGTAAAGCCATGGGTTTAACTCATAAAAAAGACAATGTTAGACAGACAGACAGACTTTATTATTTGGAGTCTTGCACTAATTCGTACATTAACTTCCATCCAAATAAAAGTAAATAAGTAAAACCCAATCCTCAAGGAATGCGTTATATACCAAGGTTATATACCGATGTTGTATACGGATCCCCGGGGCTAGACACCGATCAATTTGGGCCCCCGGGGGGGGGGGGGGGGGGGAGGGGGAGACAGGGAGGCAGGGAGACCCAGGGGACTGTCATTTTTGGAGATGGCAGGGTCAATTTCCCTACCCCCAGGACTCTAACAAATGCTAAAATTTCTCTCTCGTTCTGTCGTGTCAAATTTCCCTTCTCTGAGGGAGAATGTACTTGTCAAATATCCGACCCAAGGAGCGAGAATTTCCCCTTGGTTGCCCCCACCCCACCCCACCCACCCTGAGGCTAATAACCAAAATCAGCAAATGTAGTAAACGTGAAACATAGGGTTTGTAAATATATTTTTAAAAACCAAAATTTTCCCAGATTGAAAACATGGATCTGCCGTTGGTTGGGGATTTTTCCTGCAAAGGATCCGAGGTGCCAGGAAAATGCGCCTTCCACCTGAAGTTCTACACTCGCGTTCCCACTAAAGGAAAGATGTTATGTAGTCTCATGGGTTTCGAGTGCAAGGGATTCGTCTATAATTCTGGAGTTAACTTGGTTATTTTGAAGAACAGTATCAAAGGATCTCCCAAATACTCGTTGGGATTTGAATTGTGCGTAAAGAAATCCTATATGGACTCGATTAATATTACTGTTGAAGAATGCGCTTCTTCTTCAAAGGTGAGGGGTTTTTTTCCAAAAGATTAACAGATTTAGAAATTAACCAAACTGTTAAGGAAGATGAAAGGTTTGCTCAATTTGTCGGGCTCCCGCCCTGTGGTCTGTTGTGCAGGAGGTCGTGATTTGTAGCTCTGACCGGACCAATACCCAGGGTCTTAGGCCGGGATTACACGGTACCGGACGAATTTTCGACCGTTCAAAAAGTTGTACTTTTAGGCCTTCCGTTTACACGGGACCACGCTATCCGGATAAAAATTCGTACGGTGATCTTTTGTGCAATTAAAGAGACGGCTCCGTGTAAACGGTATGTACCGATCGACTTTTTGAACGGTCAAAACTTCGTCCGGTACCGTGTAATCCCGGCCTTACAATAACTAGAAGTAGTTAATCTAACATCGAGATGCTCTTTCCACTTATGTAGTTCATTTAAGTTCATAGGCCTTATGCTCCATGACCAAGTCTTATTAATGAAAATTTATCTGTTCCACTGCTGTAAGCCTAAACTCTTCTTAGTAACAATCTAACGTATTTTATAATATAGGATGAATTACCGCCCCAGGATTCAGGAATGGCTTGCCACATTCCAAAACTGGATCCATTCGACAAAACAATCCTAGGACTCATGCAAAAGAAGAAATTGGACTGTCCAGGAAAACCTGTAACAACATACGATGGTAGTAAACTAACATTCCTTACTGAGGGTAAGTATGCAGTATCTGCGACTCTAGCTCTCACTGACTAGAAAAGGGTTTCCACAACAGGGTACGTACCCATGACTCGCCTTTTTGGATTGTTTTAAGGATTGGTTTTCCTGTGGTAATAAAACTGTGAGGGACTGCAAAAAGTCTCCAGGGCGTCGGGCTGCAATCAATCACCGACTGAGTCGTCTGATTCAATTCGAGGCGCACGCCATTTTGAATATTACAAAACTTAATTAACGATTCTCCCGGACCCTCTCTCAGCGACAAAGAGCTGGTCGAGAGGAGTCTGGATAACCAAGACTGGAGATTTTCAGAATTTAATCCACTCGATGAAGTAACGTTTGAATAACCTTACTTGATGCGTTGACTGATCCTTCAATTTGTTTGGTTTTGGGATTTTCAGATAATGATTTAGATCAAGTGACATACGAAACGATCACACGTGAAAACAACGACTTCGGTTATGGCGTCGGTCAAAGAGGAGTACTCACAAGATCAAAGAACACCGTTACCCTTAACCATGATGCAGTTCGGGTAATATACAGAGATCACCATGGTAATAAACAAACAGACTTTCATATCGGAGTGTCTCCATTGCCGCAAGTGACGTCACGGCAGGGAATCGAGCCGGATATTCCATTGGATATTTTGATCCTTGCATTTGATTCTACTTCAAGGTCGCATTTTATTCGTAAAATGCCCGTTGCGAGGAAATTCTTGGAAGAAAAATTGAATCATGTGTTTTTTAACGGGTATAGCATCGTTGGTGATGGTACGACTCCAGCAATAACCGCATTGCTTGTTGGGAAATCGGAGGAAGAACTGCCAGAGGCAAGAAAAGCCAAGTGAGTACTGATGAGTTTATGAACTGGTAGTAAGATGATGATGATAACAATGATGATAATGGTGCTGGTGCTGGTGCTGGTGCTGGTGGTTAGGGCTGTCCACAAGTTGCTCGGCAACTTTTGAGCGACTTTTACGATTTCGGGCAACTTTTTCACTTTCGAGCAACTTTTTTTTATCTTGAGCAACTATTGTTCTTTTTTTAATTCAAATCGAATTCAAATGACAAAAGTTGTTTTCTCTTCGTTCAACGATTCAAATACTGTTGACATCTGGCTTACAGCATTTGAACACACTTTATAAAGCATGGTTTACATGTGGTAAGGGGTTTTTCATTTATTAGTGTATGGGGGAGGAAGGGGGGCGGCAAAATCACTTGTTGTGTTTCCCAAATATTACCCAACCCCCCTCCTGGGTTAGCAAAATTATCATATCCCCCCGTATTTCGTCCAGTTTATTACTATAGCTGCATGCAATTAGTAACAACCCCCCTATATAGCTTCCGAAAATAACTTGACCCCCCAAGATTTTGCCGACCCCCCTCCCCTAATAAATGAGAGCCCCCTAAAGGCTTACTTGTAATTCAGGAAGTCAGCGGGTGTAAAATTAAAACAAAATGGCGGATGAATAATTCCAACACCACCTGGTTGTGACGTTTAATAAAATTGGCTGCAAATGCCAAGAAAATATTTTACATTTATGTTGACAAGTTATAAAAGCTGACAAAGGTGCAATTCTACTGTATGAAAAATCATCAAAATAATTAGAAACGTTAAAATTTTTTGAGCAACTTTGGAGCAACTTTTAGATTTTGGAGCAACTTTGGAGCAACTTCTTGCAATTGATTTTTGGAGCAACTTTTTGATTTTTGGAGCAACTTTTGAGCAATTTTTTGGGAAATTATGAGCAACTTTTTCTACTTTTTGGCAACTTATGGACAGCCCTCGTGGTGGTGGTGGTGATGGTTAATGTGATCATCATCATAAAGAAGAGGACGATGATGATGATAATTATGATAATGATGATGATGCTGTTGGTGAAGCTCTTGATGATGGTGATGGTGATGATACATGATGGTGACAGATGCTGATGGTGGCAATTACGGGGAATGGGCATGGGCATGGGAATGTGCATGGACATGGGCATGAGCGTGGACATGAGATATGACGATATATTATGATGATTGTTATCATGGTCACCCATTCTAATTCATTTCAGGGACGGTGACTACGTGGACAATTGGCCATTTATCTTCAACAACCTACATAAACACGGTTACGTCACTTCCTGGTCTGAAGACCAATCAAAGTATGCATCTCTTCAATACCGTTTAAAAGGATTTGTCAAAAAACCTGTAGACCATTTTTTACGGAATTTTTGGGTTGCCGCTTCAGAACACACGGATGGAAAAGAAACGCTCTGCTTAGGACCGGAACCTAGCTACAAGAAGCGGATCCGTTATTTGAAAAGCTTCTACAAGTCTTATCCAGAGAAGAGAAAGTTCGCTCTTTCATTTTTTGCCATTGGTCATGACGATGTGAACGCTCTTGGTTTTGTGGACGAAGATCTAGCGGCATTCCTTGAAGACATGAAAAATTCTGGTAACCTTGACAACACAATGTTGGTTGTCATGGGCGACCATGGTATTCGATATGGAGCAATACGAAAAACTATTTTGGGCAAATTAGAGGAAAGACTGCCACTTTTATCCGTCTCTGTTCCAAAATGGTTTAAGGAAAAATATCCCGAATTAATTCATAACTTGGATGTGAATACAGATAGGCTAACATCACCGTATGATCTACACGCAACGTTGCAACAAATTCTTTCCGAATCACACGAAAAAACTTACAGTTTTGGACAGAGTTTGTTCACAGAGATTTCCAAATCTCGAACGTGTAAAGAAGCAGGGAATCCTGAACACTTTTGTCCTTGTATCGATTTTAAACCTGTCAATCCTCGTCATAAGCATTTACAACAGATTGGAGAAGAGACTGTACGGTATATTAACCAGGTTTGTAAGGATACGAGCGGTTTTTGTATTAAGGAAACGTACATATTGACAGTTACAGGACGTACACGGTACAGTGTGCAGTAACACTGAAATGGCTTCACACAAGAATGGTTATTGTCAGAAGTTCATAACTAGAAGTGTCCATCTGGGTAAAAGTCCCATCACTCATCAGATGTCCGAGTGAGCTATTTTTAGATCGTAACCTGATTGGATAAGTAGGATAGCGTACAAGCAAAACAACACAATGGCGTCCTTCGTCAAGGCGACTGAAGTGATTTTTCAAGATGAAAATCTTGTTCCCCAAGTAACATTCAAGTCTAATACTGACAGAAAAAGTGAGTTATGTTATTTGAACTTTGCGGGCGCTAAATGACCATAGATCAAGTCCAAACAATTTCTCGTCTTTCTTTGGTATCTCTTCCGGATTTGAAATTGTTCACTAGATATCTTGGTCCGGGAAATACTAAGTTCAGCTTTCTTATCTTTCTTATCTTCTTCTTTAAATTTCCTTTTTACGGAAGATTTCAATACATCTGTAGATTATTTATCATAAATAAAATCAGAGGTCTTCAATCTAGTCTTTTCTTCGACTGACTTTACGTGCAGTGTTCATTTGCCCTTATCTTTCTCGTCTTCGTCTGGGCTTTCTCCGCTGTCTTCTGAACATGTATCGTCAGACTCGCTTTCGCTCCTTTGTTAGACGTTAAGGTATGTTTTATGTCAGTTTCTAGACTTGAATGTTACTTGGGGAATAAGATTTTCAACTTGAAAAATCACTTCAGTCGCCTTGACGAAGGACGCCATTTTGTTTTGCTTGTCACGCTATCCTACTTATCCAATCAGGTTACGATCTAAAAATAGCTCACTCGGACATCTGATGAGTAATGGGACTATTACCCAGATGGACACTTCTGGTTATAAACTTCTGTTATTGTATGAGCGGGAAACGTACGGTAATGACTTACAGTATCGTACGTATACACCTATTTCAAAAATCGTTGTCACAGCTGAATGCAACAGTCAACACTCCAAGACTGCAAAGGATTTCGGTAACTGTTTTCAAAATTAATTAATCTAGAGCATATTTTGGTTGCATGCATTTGTGACATATATTTCTGGCAAGTTGCAGTGGTAGTTCAGGTTTTAAACCGGATATTTTGGAAAAATACTAGTACTGCAAACATGATTTATGAGAAAAATTACCGAAATCCTTTGCGGCCTTGGAGTGTTGACTGTTGCTTCGGCTGCGACAATGATTTTTGAAATAGGTGTATAATGCACGGTACACTGTATAGTAACACTGAAGGCTTCCCGAAAAATTGTTCTCGTGTAACATGGCATGCGGGACAATTTCGGTCACGGCAACATGTTGCACGTTTTTGAATCCCTTTCAAAAACTTGCAACGTCACTTGCATCCTTGTACGTGGCGCCAAAAATCATTGTTGCAAATCGTATCGTGTAACATCATCTTTAAGTGTAATTTTAAAACTGAGCTTTTTAAATTTTCATTTTAGTTGTTAAAAGATGAGAATCTCTCAGATCAGTGCGCACTTTTGACCCTTCAAAAAATCGAGAATTCTGTTTATCTCACTGCAAATGACAAAGTGGAAAAGTTTGAAAGATCTGCTGATGTCGACGGTCGAGTTGTTGCGGAGGGATCGAGACCAAAAGGTAAGCAGTAAACTAAAGCTTTTTTTTTTTTTTTTTTTTTGGGGGGGGGGGGGGGGGCGGGAGAAGGGAGAGAATGCAACAAATCACCACGCACGCTTTGAAGTGACCAGAAAAGGTTGGCCTTAATTTTGCCTTCCACCGACTATCGGGAAACTCCTGCGGAACATTATCCAAAAAGCTCTTTGAAGTCTATGTTCGATATGTTTGACCTAGCTAGCTTAGGAGGTCTAGCTGGCTGAGGCGAGATTTTAGAACGAGGCTCCCAGGAATAATGATACGATTTCTTAATGTTTTCATGAAGTCATATGGCCTACAATGCTCGAAACAGATGGTAGAGTGTTTTGACACTTCAGCTTGTTATGGAACACTGGAGACAACAACAACGTGACAACAATAACAACAACAACAACATCAAAATCTTTCTCAGCCGCTTCTTGTCCAGCGGAAAAGCATGGAAATAATGTTGTTATGTAGAGAGGGATCCTAGGGTGCGCGTGACCACCACACCAACACTTTGTAAGCCAAAGGAGTAAGTAAAAAAATAAAAGAATCTGACCGGAGAGGGAGGGTAGGCATTTAGAAAATAGAAATTGTTATTAAAATTATATCATCTTTTGAATAATCACATTGGGTATCCATGAAAAATTAATTTTCTTTGTTATTTCCCCCTGTCGGACTCGTACTTTCGCGACTTCGTTTTAGAAGGAATTCGTGGCAACAAAATGGCGGCTTTTTAGAATTATACGGTAATTTTCGTACGCTCCCTTTTCAGGTATTCCGAGTAATAATGTGATTTGAAATGGGAAAACATTACGCCGTAAATATCCCCAGTAATGATGGTTTATCTTTTTCTAGGAATGTGTAATTACCAAGTTCAAGTCGTGACGTCACCCAATAATGGTATCTATGAGGTCACAGGTCACGTGAGCAGTATGACGCCTCATGTCAATCCTCAGATGAGCAGACTTGACAAATATGGCGATCAGCCCAAGTGTATTATGGACTCGCATCCACACATGAGAAAATTTTGCTATTGTAAAAACAAAGAGTAGTAGATGGTTGTAAATAAAATGTAATTTAATTTTTTTAAGAAGTAAAAATTTTAAGAGCTGTTTTGAGGCTGCTCACTCTTCGTTGGTGATTGCCCATTTCAGACCACGTGACATTTTCTTGAGAATTGTTCTTTTATGATGAACTGCGCTCGCTGCATTCGTTGTTCCACTTGAGTTTTGATCATTTGTGACGTCATTTCTATGATAACAGTACAGACCACAGAAAAATGACTTCGAATTGCTAATTCGAGATGTGATCTTCATTAGCCACTCGTTTGTTCAACCTGTGACGGAACATAGCTTCACATAATTTTAGTAGTGTTAGAAGAACTTACTTTTAGTATTTGTCTGCGCATTTTGTCAATTAATTAAACATGATATGCATAATAAGTCAATATTAGTTTAATAGGGGCAGTATCAGATGTCTAAAAACAATACGTTTTGAAATCGGTCACGATCAGGGCGGGATAAGGTAGGGCGGGGAAACGTGCATATATTTTAACGGCCTAGGGCCGGGATTACACGGTACCGGACGAATTTTTGACCGTTCAAAAAGTTGTACGTTTAGGCCTTCCGTTCACACGGGACCACGCTCTCCGGATAAAAATTCCGCGTACGGTGATCTTTTGTGCACTTAAAGAGACGGCTCCGTGTAAACAGTATGTACTGGTCGACTTTTTGAACGGTCAAAAATTCGTCCGATACCGTGTAATCCCGGCCTAGGTGTGATGCGGAGGGGGACTGATAACTACACGTCGAGTGTATTTTAACTCCTGTTGAAGGCTGTTTATTCATAGCGTAAAGAAATGGATTTTTTCGAAGAAAACACTAACATTGAGTAATCTTACCGCTTGAAAAGATGAAGACAAATATTGGGAGTAATTAGTGCTGCATTAAGGTCGTAAAATACAAGATTTTTCTCAAATTCAAGAGCTGCTCTTGGAATCGGCGTGTTAGAATGCCCGAGCGGGAACGTCTTATATCTTATATCTTACGATCTCTTCAAGACCGAGCTCTAAAACTTTACAGGTAGAATATATAGTACTTGATCTAGAGCTGGTGTAAATTTTGGTTTGATATATTATGATATAAAAAAGGTACAACCGAATAAATTTCAAAATTCCTAGTTACGATACGTTGCATTTTATTAATGAATAGTTTGTAATCTCCACACAGTCCTTACCCAACTAAATATATACTAAAATGGTTGTATTTTAACCTGAGGAAGATATTTCTTCACTAAACGCTCTTTATCTTCGTACTTCAACACATCGAAACACAAGCATTCACCATTCAGAAGCCTCTCCTAAGGCGGTCTGCCATTTCGTTTGCGATCCCGGGGCCAGTCCCTCTCCGCATCACACCAAGCGCGTAAAAATGTATGTTCGTTTCCCCGCCCTACCTTATCCCGCCCTGGTACTTGAGGTACTTCGCGTATTGCTCCCGGGAGGGGGGGGGGGGGGGCGGACCGCCCTTGGCAACTGGGAGGGTAGGGTGTTGCCTGGTCGGGCGCGCCTTTAGAGTTTTTGGGCCCCGACAGTATCA
>JAADYU020001239.1:0-10990 GCA_011763375.2 Heteractis magnifica
CACAGTGTAGCCGAAACGTCAATTTCTTCGAATATCGTTCTCACGCGTGAAATCCGTAAAGTTTCTATTTTAATTATAAACACCTATTTAAAAAAAAAAAAAAAAAAAAAAAAAAAAAAAAAACCGTTAGAGTGATTGCAAAAAACCCGTGAAATAGTTATTAGTCTAATTAACCGTTAGACCCGTTGCCAGATTGAGGCCGTAGGCCGAGTGGGCTATTTGACTCGTGGCCCATGAGGGCGAGAGGTCTAATTGTTTTAGTATCCACCAACGTTAGGTCAAACTTAAAATAAGTAACATCTGCAAATCGCGATTCATCCGCCATTCTTTTTCTTTTCAAAACCGGCGCTTTTCTCAACCACGGGCTATCACGAATAGCCCCTAGTAGAGTAGCCAATCGGAATGCAGGATTTGTGATAGCCCACAGTTTGGTGGATACCAATGGAGGTTAGTAGACACTAATTCTATTGTTTTCTTTTGTGTCTATTTGTCTATTAGACTTTAACTATTAGTTTCTGTTTCATCGGTTAAGTGCCATCACTCTATCACAGCCCAAAACAACAAGCGACACTAAGTAGGTATTTAGTCGTAATAAGCTGAGTACTGGGGCACACATTTGAACTCCCAGACGGTCGGGGACCCCGATATATGTCCGACCATCACCGATATCCCGACTAATGAAAACATGATCTAAGTGACAACCACCGACCATCTGGTCGTAAACAGAATTGAATAGAATCGCCGATTTTACCGATTCTGTTAACGACCGCCCCAGATGGTCGGTGATTGTCACTTCATCACGATTTCATTAGTCTGGGATATCGGGGAATGTCGGGTATTCCTGATCGTCTGGAATTTTCCCGACAGTTTAAAACCAAACTGAAAACATTACAGTCTACAAAATACACCCCAGCAGTATTTCTGCGTGATTTTCAAGTTTAAATAAGATGGCTATAAAAGAAATTTCAGAGAACCACCATTCGTAAAAAAAGAATTGGAGTTTACAAAGTACTAATCGCCGCTTGAACTGTGGAAAATCAAATATGGCGCCCAAAGTGCTGATAACTTAATTTTATCTAAATCACTTGTATTGCTAGTTAACTTGCAAAAATGAAAATATCACTAAGCCGTCAGACTATCACCAACCATCCTATAGTAGCAAAATTGAAGTTATTATTGTTAAAATATGCTATATCTTACCTCATTATTATCCAAACGTGCTTGGAAATTTGCCGCCTTAACTTTGACATGGTTCAGGATGAATTAAAGTTAAATACACTGGAAGACCGTACGTTTAAAACGTTCCTCAATGCGTTTGAGACTTGGTTTAAAGTAAAGTGACCCTCGTAGCGCCAAAAGCTTCCCTTCGAAGCCAGTTTTTTTGACTAAAATGCGTGGAGCTTATGGTGAACAACACAACACACACGAGGTACTCACAGCCCACAGGCAGCCCAAGCAATGGTCCTGTTGTTATCAAACCCTATATAGGGAGCCCAAGCTGGGATTTTGTGATTTTCTTAAATTATAAAATGAAGAAATATGAAAACAAAAAAGCGGTAAATTTTTTGTATAGCATTTACATACCCCTTTAGAGTGTTCTCAATCACTTTTTAAAAAATCCCACCTCCAGTGCAAATCGCTTCCAGCCGTCAAATGTCCATGTAGTATCTGTTGGTGTGCTGTAAAGTTTTGAACTAATTTGGATTCAATTTCTTGTCGAACCCTGGATTTTCAAGTTTTGGAAGCGGTTTTGGAGCTGGAGTTTCCACCCTTTCCATTTTTTTAGTTCAAGAATGGGGGAATGTTTTAAAAAGTGCTGTAAGAGTCGAGTGTAGAGAACGAAAGCCAGATTGGTGATTATACTGGGACTAACAGATAAACAAAGAATATAATTGATCATACACTATCCTTTGAAACACCTTCGCCACAACAGAGATCACCAATGTTGGGTGAAAAGTCCCTAGAACACGCAGTCGTAATGATAGGAATGGTACGGAATGATCGCGGGACCAAGCAAAATGAGGACTGAAGAGCCAAATTGCGCAAAGATTATGAACAAAGGGGATTTCACAATAAAAATTCATGTAAACAAGGGCAGTTCCAGGATTTTTTGAGGGGGGGAGGGGGTGTGCACTAGCTATTTGCGATCAAGTCGTCGACTCAAGCACCAAAAGTAAATAATAGTAAATCCATAACTGACTGTAAATAGCTCATCTTGGAGGGGGAAGGCATCCCCTTAACCCCTGCCCTTGAAGCTCAACTAAAGATTTCCGATAGGCAGGAACGCTGATTTGTCACTAATATTACTAAAAATCCTTGAGCAGTATGAAATATATATATTTTTGATTAGAGAATAACTATCTAAATGCTCTGCACGTTCTGTATTCGACATTATGGTATGACATCGATCCTACATCGACCTGACACTGACCTGACATCGACCCTACATCGACCCTATATCGACCTGACATCGACCCTCAATCAAGGGAGCACATTAAAATGTTGTGTGATTATGTTTGTCTTTCCACTTTATAACAACTCGTCGCTCTCGTCACTCTGTTTCCTCGCGCTCGTAAGCTATAACGGCCGCCGCCATGAGATAAACTGAGCGCGCTCAACCAAGATAAACAAACAAGGAACGCCTTTCACATTATATGTTATTGCGCGCCATCAAAACAAAATCAAAGACAAACAAAACAATAATAAACATACAATATTTTAATGTACTCCCTTGATCTAACAGCAAACATTTATTATCGTTCTGGTTCCCGCGAAGTACCGTTGTATAGTTGTTAGTATTGCAGGGTTTATTTTATGAAAGTTTCATTTGAATTTCGTTTTCGACTAACTTCGGCTAGGGCTGTCCACAAGTTGCTCCAAAATGTCAAAAACGTTGCTCATAATTTCTCAAAAAGTTGCTCAAAAGTTGCTCAAAAATCTAAAAGTTGCTAGAAAAGTTGCTCTTAACGTTTCTAATTGATTTGATGATTTTTCATACAATATAATTGCACCTTTGTCAGCATTAATAACTTGTTAACATAAATATACAATATTTTCTTGGCATTTGCAGCTCATTTCATTAAACACAAATCATATTACTTGTACATGTGCCTTTATCTTTTGTTGTCGTTGTATCTCAGCATAACTGATGCTTTTAGAGTTTCTTCCTATGCTGCATCTTGCTATCTGTTAAATGTTTTAATTTTACAACCGCTGACTACCTGAATCATATTTACAAATTACCACCGGAAGACCACTGCTTCACAAAGTGTATTCAAATACTGTACAGCCTACTGTCAAAAAAGTGCGAATCAATGAATAAAAAGAAAGCAGTTTTTGTTCTTATTGGGACTGTTAATTGGTTTGAATTTGTGGAAAAGTTTAAAAAATAAAGAACAAAAATTGCTCAAGAGAAAAAAGTTACTCGAAAGTGATAAAGTTGCCCGAAATCTAAAAAGTTGCCCAAAAGTTGCCGAGCAACTTGTGGACAGCCTTAACTTCGGCACTTCTCTCAAAATGGCCTTCCCCTGTGACAATATTGGAGAGTTTTAGGATAGCAGTGTCTAGTAGATGATGTAGAATGAACGTTGTTTATATAATAAAGAACAAGACAGCATGACAGTCGTTTTCAGCTGATTTTTGAATAATTCGTTCAGACACGTCGAGCTTTTGCCATGCCGAATCTAGTCAAATCTTTTGTTTCTACTCATTCATCATTTCATTACATTGAATTCGGCACCGCAAAAGTTCCGAGTCGACGTCTGAACTGGGCCTTAGGTAGAACTCATTTCATTGTGTTGGAGACACAGTGGCTGTATTCTACTAGAAAAAACAATTACCTTTACATGAGGATAGACATGGTTGAAAAGTCTCCAAAAGTCAAAGGAATCCGACGCAAATTTACAAGTGATCCTCAACGAAAATCCGGTTCGTACAAGCCGTATTTTTGGTTGATTGGTTACTTATGTGCTTAACAGCTGTTTCATTGTTTCATCGTGTGATACACAATAGACTCGCCTGGACTTACCCGAAGCCACCTCAAAAATAATAACCCACCACTTGCCTCCGTCTTGAATATTTATGAAGGTATCATTCTACGATAATGAGGAAAGCCACACAAAAAATAATTAAATCCGCCGCAAAAATACTCAATAGACCTTATTCACTTGGGCGTGTTTGTTTTCCCATTACAGGTCACGTGTCATTTCTTTGGGACTTTTTCCTTTGTTTAATGGTAACGCTTGAGAAGATACATTAATATGGATAAACCTCAAACAAAGAATCATATTCCCAGGAGGTCTGTATTGGGAAAATATTACGCCCAAACGAATAAGGTCTATTCCTCACCCGAAAAGCCACACCTGACATCACAAGTTTGGTAGATTCTTATTGGTTGAAAATTCAGCCGTTTTCATTGTGTAATATACACAATAGGAAGTTATAAATTTATGGTAAAAAAATCCACCGCAAAACACTCGAATCGCTCCGCACTCCACCGCAAAAATCCGGCTCGTGCCATGCGAACTATATACTACTCATCACATCATGCGGACAATACCAACATGTACCAGTAATTGTTAACCAATGCAAGGTAATGTAAGTGCCAAGGCCTAGTAGCTAGTTTTGACCTCACGGCTTTCCTAGGGCGACAAAATCGCGTCCACAAAAATAGAAATTTGAAAAAAATTTGCTCTGCTAAGAGAAGTTTATTCTCAGATTTCATCGTTTCCAAATATAAATTAATGTACACAATATGTAATAAACACTTTAATCACTTTGAAATAACACAGGGATGACGGATGATGAATGCGCAGGGAAACTTGATAATGCTCATGAAAAATCTCTCAGTGGATCATATAATTCATGTTAGCGTTAATTTGCTGTACTTAGTTGGAATTTTATAGCAAGTTCAAAATAACATACGAAAAAATTAACAAACGAAGTAAAATAAAAGAACTTGTTACTTGTCCTGTCCTGTCCTGTCCTGTCCTGCTCAATTAAAGAAGAAAGCCACTTAAGTGTTTTTATATATATATGTATATTCAGAGATATTAGTATGTTTTCTTGCTATCGTAAATTCGACTTGAAACAAAGTTTAATGTATTGTATTGCCCTCTTTGATTGACCAATCAGAATCAAGTAATTTGGTCCTCTCTCGAAGAATAAACGCCCCTGGCTTTTATTTCATGCGACCCTAACGTCTACGACCACATTTTTATTTTTATTTTTATTTTTATTTTTATTTTTTTTAGCTTTTATGATCACTACTGAGCCCTTATTCTTGCTTTAATATCCATACATCTTCTGCTTTCCCGTTTCCTTTTCATTCAAAATTCAATTTTACTCTACCAAACATGTTTGTGATAATGACACTCATTAGCATGAGAATCACAACTACACTATGAGTGACTGAGAGAGCAGGTGTCCTGAATTAAGCTTGAATGGATGGGTTTTTATAAGTTTTTGAAGCAAAAATTTCATTAGCGGAAGTGAGTAGAGGAAAAATAAAATAAAATAAAATAAAACAAGATAGAGCTCAAAAGATAACAGATGTACGGACACTATAATTAATAATTGTACAAATATAAACTGGTAGATAATTCTACAAAATGGCATAAATTTTTAAAATGCCTGGATTTGTTTGACTTATGCCCTGAAAAGGTTCCATCAAGTTGAACAGAAATTTGTGCGAATATTCACTTTGCTCATATAAGTTCGAGTAATTAGAAATTTTTCAAAATTTGGTATGACATAGATTTTTAGGAGCTTTTTTATATAAGCATATAAAAAGTATAGGGTCCCGTTCAAAATTTGAGGGTTTTGCCCTCTTGAAGTATAAAACTTGCATGGTTCAATCTTTTTAAGTAAACTTTCGAAGGTTACTCAGCGGTTATGTGCGCGCATGCTTGAGGGCTCAGAAACTCGATTCAATAGTAGGCACTCACCTTAATAAGCTGTTTTGCTGTTCTTGTTATTCTCAGGTAAATCATGGAGCTGTATGCTAACGACGCAGCTGCCCAATTGGGTGTTACCTTGACATCATCCATCCTAATAGTGACTAACCTCATTGGAAACAGTCTTGTTATTATGATCATTTTGACTAATAAATACGTGAAATCCCCCATGAACTACCTCCTCGTTAACCTTGCCGTAGCAGACATCATGGTTGGGTTGTTTTTTGCCACATTTCGTCTTCGTCCCTTTTTTCACTCACCCTGATGGTCTTGCAGGAGCAGTTATGTGTAAACTACTGACGGGGGGAAACTTAGCTTTGTTTAGCGGAGGAGCCGCCTCTACTGTGTCGCTCGTCACTATTTCTTTTGAGAGATACTTTGCTGTCACGCAACCATTTCGTGCAAAGAACAAACTTAGCGTACAAAAAGTGAAGAACATCGTTGTTGCAAGTTGGATCTTTGTATTTGTAGTGACAATTCCATGCTTTCTGGAAAAAAACTACGACAAAGAGAGCAAGCTTTGTACACAACAGTGGCCAGAAAATCAGTTGTGGATGGGAAGTGCCTACAGCACAGGCTAGTTTCTCTTCTTTGGATTCGCACCAGTGTGTATCATGGCTGTCCTCTACAGCAGAGTCATCTACGCTCTTTGGTTCAAGCGTTCAGAACACCAAGTACAAGGTACACAACTGGCCATGTTAAAATCCAGGAAGAGAGTGGCCAAGATGGTGGTTATTGTCAGTGTCATCTACGCTGTCTGTTGGCTGCCTGACTCAGTTATGTATATGCTGTATAATTATGATGTTAAGTACAACTACGCGGTTGACGTCCCTTCTGTCTGTGGTATGGTCTTGATAACGTGTAACTCGGCCATCAACCCTTTCATCTATACTTTGCAGAACGGGGTATTTCGACGTCACTTGATGCAACTTGTTTGCTATAGAAAGCCCCGCCAAAATATAAAGCGCGGTAAAAAACTGAGAGATTCGACGGATACAACAGATATAAAACACAGAGGCGCCATCACCGGTCTAAATACAGATGAACGTAAAAATGTGATTGTAGGTCGATCTAAGGCTTGGCAGAGAAAGACCTTAGACCAGAACAGCCTGGATCCAACCAGACCTGACCTGGCCAATACACCAGACCAAAGACCAGACCAGACCAGTCGACTAGACCAGACCAGACCAGACCCAAACAGACCAGACCAGACCAGACCAGACCAGACCAGACCATACCAGACCATCCTAGACTAGACCAGACCATACCAGACCAGACCTACCTAGACTAGACCAGACCATACCAGACCATACCACCCTAGACTAGACCAGACCAGACCAGACCAGAACACTCTAGACTAGACCAGACCACTCTAGACTAGACCAGACCAGACCATACCAGACCACTCTAGACTAGACCAGACCAGACCAGACCATACCACCCTAGACTAGACCAGCGACCAGACCAGACCATACCACACTACACCAGACCACAGACCAGACTATACCATACCAGACCACCCTAGACTAGATCAGACCAGACCAGACCAGACCACTCTAGACTAGACCAGCGACCAGACCAGACCAGACCAGACCACACTACACCAGACCACAGACCAGACCATACCATACCAGACCATCCTAGACTAGACCAGACCAGACCAGACCAGACCAATCAGGATCCAGACCATTTATTAAAAAAGTAAGATCATTCAGCCAAAAGTCACATATATTAAAGTAAGAGAATAAAAAGTGAATGCCTTAGATAAACTAATTATCGATACACCATGTATTGAACGAAATAATTTTGGTACAATTATGGAGGGGGGGGGGGGGGGAAATGACATAAAAAAAAAAGATTTTGTTGTGGCATTTGTTATTGGTTGACTTCAGTATTTTCTTTTAAATGCTAATAGAAAAATATATATTTTCACTCTACAATAAAATGAAAAAAAGATAATATCGAAAAACATGCTAACGCTATGTCAATGTTAGATTCATTGGGTCACTGAGCTTATTTCACTGTTCCTAAAGGCCCCGTTACACTGTGCAATTTTATCAGCAACTTATCTCGCAATGCTTGAAAATGTAACGTTCCAGGTTGTCGAGGTGAGGTGTTACAGTGCAACGCGATCTCAGCAACTTGCAACGATTTTTCGCCGAGGTAGACTGGGGAGAGCTCATAATAGCGCCATATTAGATGATTACGAAGATGTGCGCATGCGCTCTTGAAAAATAAGGCGTGAAAATTGCGAGATAAGTTGCTTGAGAAAATTGCACAGTGTAACAGGGAAGATATGGAAGCCTTTAGGGCCCCTCAGGTTAAGGACGACATCCTGATATGGAAGCCTTGTCAGATTAACTCAGTCCTGACTACCGAGCAGTACCTCAACAGGTTCGGATCCAGGATCTTTTGCTAGGCGAGGGTGCACCCGCAGTCTTCTCTGTAGCCGTTATTAGTGTCGTTCAGTGCCCCTAACATCTACGACCATATTTTGAAAATCCATTCTCCATAACGTTTCTGATAATATTGTTCATTTTTATTGGTTGTGCACCCACATATTTCCGAATAATAAAGGATTAAAGATCTAGAAATGCAAATGAGATGACGTCAACGGGGTGTTAATTATAAATACAAAAACAGGCTAAAGTAAATTACAGATGATATTTCATGTTCAATGCATTAGCCTCAGTTGGTCAAATGACTTTGTAGGATTTTGACTTTTTTTTTTTTTTTTTTCAAACAGCGCATTCTGTAGATTAGAGATCACTTTCTAGAAAAACACCCAGATGACGTCACACAAATTGCATATCAAGATCTTCAAACCCTTATAACTCGTAAATGGCACATTCATTACCAGCAAAATTAAACTGCCATATCACAAACTTTTAATGAAGAATGGATTTTCAAAATATGGTCACAGGCATTAGGGGCACTTTAAGCAAAAATTACTCGTTTTGAATTACTTGTTTTAGTATGCATAAGGCTGCAGATGAACGAGATAAGTAGTACCTGATGGAGGTATCGCCAAATTATCATGATCATATCTGCTCAGTGGGGTTGAATTACGAATTCCTGACCACAAAAAATCTGTTTTACAAGTAGGAATTTGATGCAAAAAGGCTTTCTTAGATTTTATAATTTAAAATATACAAGTGGACACACGGGGTGGCATTTTGGCTACCCTAGATCTACTCTACTTTATTAATTAATGTTTTTTTTTTCTTTTCTTTATTTTATTAATTAATGTTTTTTTTCTTTTATTTATTGGCACTTCCATAGTTCATTTCGGTATCCACCCGTCCATCCATTTCATCCATTCTTCTGTCTATCAATCATTTTATCCATTCATTCTTTTATCCATCCATTTATTCATTCATCCATCCTTTCTTTCATTCATTTATTGATTTATTTATTGATTGATTGATTGATTCAGTCAGTCAGTCAGTCAGTCAGTCAGTCAGTCAGTCAGTCAGTCAGTCAGTCAGTCCTTCCTTCCTTCCTTCCTTCCTTCCTTCCTTCCTTCCTTCCTTCCCTCCCTCCCTCCCTCCCTTCCCTCCCTCCCTCCCTCCTTGCTTCCTTCCTTCCTTCCCTCCTTCCCTCCTTGCTTCCTTCCTTCCTTCATATATCTATCTATTCATCTATCTATCTATCCATCTAGAGCGCAAACACTAAAAGCATGAAACAGTACTTGCTAAATAAAACAAAATAGCACTAATTAAACAATGGAAAACAAAGGATTTTGTACTATTTAGCGCTATTTAGTTACTAAGTTGTTTCATGGTTTTAGTGTCAGCACTCTATAGGAAAAAACGCGTTTTTCTTTTTACCAGTGGAAGGACCTTCTCAAAATCTATTACTGGTACTAGTTCGTTTGGTGCCCATA
The DNA here is from genome assembly GCA_011763375.2 of Heteractis magnifica. Lineage (NCBI taxonomy): Eukaryota > Metazoa > Cnidaria > Anthozoa > Actiniaria > Stichodactylidae > Heteractis > Heteractis magnifica. The sequence goes on from JAADYU020001239.1 coordinate 9,841, forward strand.
TTTAAGCATACTATTATATCCTATATATCTAAACCCTTTAGTTTGAATCTGTTTTCAAGTGTGGTGGCTGATGACCAATTTCTTGTTATTTCAGGGAATGTTGTCTTTAATCAACACAGCATTGGACCCCCTGATTGAGGCAATCGTAATAGAGCTAGGGAACTTGATATACCGAATACACGCCGAAGACTTTACGAGGTATGACGATTTTGTAATTGTACCTCTCGACTCACTCTTGTCCCCAGATCCCCAGTTCTTTCAGCGTGCGCACTTGTTCGCAGTAAGAACTGATGAAAAGGGCTCTGGGAACGAGGCCACTTCCGAGTTCTCCAAAATGATGCATGAAGGCGAGGCTTAGTGCTAAATCACGCTTGCTTCCGCGAAACGACTGACACTTCTTTGACTTTTTCTGTTGCTTTAAAGTTTATTTTTACGAGTGAACCGCGAACAAGACATAGAGAAAAGAGTGACAACAGAACAAGTCAGAGGTTTCACGCCACAAAGTGTGATTTCGCACGAGGCCTCGCCTTCATGCATCATTTTCGAGAACTCGGAAGTGGCCTAAACTTTTTATGTTCTGTGGAGGGTATTGTCATTTTAATGAATTAATGATATCTTGTATATCATGCAACGTTTTATCCCCTACTCTTATACTAAATTGAAAAACGTCGGATTCAAAAGGTTAAATCATCAAAGGTAAGACCGAGGAGAATTCTGGGTAAACAGTTAATGAGGCCCATAAAATGCGTCGTAACTCTTGAATATTGCTTACTTCAAGAATTCTAAGCAATTCTCGAGAGTTACTACAACATCCTGCGCATATTATGGGATTTTTTCAATTTGGTGTATATGAATAGTTCAAAAATTGCGAAGCGTGCTTTATATTTAAAGAGAGGAACAATTAATCCTTATTGAAAAACTTTATAGAACTTAATAACAAATTTCACCCCAAAACTATTGTTCTGGTATCGTAGTCCGTCCATCTCCTTGGATTTGGATGCGTGCGCAACCCTCTAGAGAGGGTATTGTAATTTATTGAAATAACCTTATACCCCTGCTATTTAGATTCCATAAGGCCTTTTCTGAGATAGCGAACATGGTGCATTGTGGTCTAGCTTCGGTACAAACGTCTATTGTTCATCATACCTTA
>JAADYU020001350.1:0-10990 GCA_011763375.2 Heteractis magnifica
CTCATACGCATGCTAAATGTCAATCATATGTCAATCAACAATTAAAACTTATCACTTAACTAAGTAATAACTAAACCGTTGCCCTGCTGTGCAATGTAGGAGAACTATTTCCATGACTGGCCAACTTATTTAACATCTTGTTAATTAACTAGATGTTTTATGTGTTTCTCAAAAGGAAAGTGATGAGGAACGTGAAAGAAGATCAGCTTGTAGGTAAGTAAAAAAAAGCCAACAAGTTATCACATGTTGGGGCAAACAGATTACCAGGGATGGGGTGTGGTGCAGTAGAAGGGAGACATTTTAAAGCTAAAGTTATACCCTGTACTCAGAAGTTCTGGTTCCTTTGGGTAAGATTGTAAGGCAAGTACTAGAGCAAGAATAAATATCTAGTAAAACCAAAGATACAGTTAAGAACTGTTATGAGACTATGGACTCCCTGTGGACTTTGAGCCGTTAAGTAGTCAGTGGCTACTTGTTTAGTTTTACTGTTGGCAGCCATGTTTGTTTTGCCATTTATTCATGTAGATAGATTTAAGTTGAATAAAGCCTAATTCAAATACACTCATTTGATTACCTTGAAAACACAACAATATCTGGCTGATAAAACATAATGTCATTCTTGGATCAGTCTTTTACACCTTGTCACACCTTTCAAAATATCAGAAAACTAATCTTCTGACTGAGGCACTCACCCTACAGAGAATATAAAAATGGCTTGCTATGAATGTTAGATTAATATTTAGATAATATTTATCAATAATTTTTTTGTATTATTATAGAGAAAACACCTATGTCCAAGTCACTGGAAATTTGAAGTCCTTCCAAGAAAACAGTCGTTCAGTAATAGCATTTAATCTTGTGCCCATTACAGACTTTAACCAACTTACTCATCACTTGCTGGAAGTGGTTCATGCTCATCTTGTGTTACAAAAGGTGCTTTAGCATATTTTCCTTTTTTCATAGTTGTTTTCCATTCATTCTATTCTATTCATTTTATTTGCACTGATTAATAGCTGATATCATTAAACAGCATAATCATGTACCTTGTCTTTTGGGTGCACTGTTAATAAACATTAGCATGATGATGATGATGACAAAAATGATGATGGTGATGATGTTGGAGGTGGCATTGATGATGTTGATGGTGATGATTGACAACTAATGTCTTAAGTGCATGGCTTATAGTAATACTGGTGATGGTGGTGGTAGTGTTGGTTGATTGATGAAATCAATGACAGTAGCAGTGGTGGCATTAATGAAAGTAGTAGGGGGGTTGATGGCAATGATTCAACAATGTTAGTGATAACGATGAAGATTGAAATTATTGACAACATGATGATGCTCTTTCTTTTTTACCTGGAAACCATGTCTTGTTCTTTGATTCTCATGAGAACAGAATTCATACCAAGACTCCTGAAATATGCCTTGGTGTAAGTTCTGTTTTTGGTTTGATTGTCAGGAACCTGAGATTTGTGGCACTACTCCAGGTGTTGGTATGACCCCAGGAAAAGGTGCTTATCAGGGAGGTACCATGATGAATACTCCAGGAAGAATGGATTCAAGTGGATTTAATACCGGAGGTGGTGGAGGAGGGAATGCTCTTGGTCTGAGTGGAATACAACTTCAGGTAAAAAGCTGACTTTAAAAATTGATTTTCAAACAATCTGTTTATTAGGAGTAATTTCCATAAATTTTGTCATATTTCCACCAAGGTTCACGAGTTAATCTCATCAACAAATACTGAGGAAGGGATGAGTCTGACTACTATTAGACAAAGGTTAAGGGCTGTACCAGAGATGCAGATCAGGTAATTTGTAATGCTACATTGTTCCTTTTACTTAGGCCCAATCCTAATGCATCCCTTTTCATTTCAAAAAACAATGACCTTTTCTTTTCTTACCTCAATGTGAATGTTTTGTGTCTGCAATATTAACTTGCTGTTTTTAAACATAAATTGACATTTCATAGATCTTTATGAAAGCTTGCTTACAGTCAAACCAGCTCAAGCGTACCCCTCTAGACTCCATTAATGATTTAATTATTCAAATATTGAGTTGATTATTCAAACTTCAAAATCAATTCTCTACTCGTATTTTGATTGAATTCTTCAACAAGTGCCATGAAACGGTAGAAAAACTCCACAGAAACGCCAGTATAAAGTTTCCCTGCATTTTCAAACAAAATTTGAGTAGAGAATTAATTTTGAAGTTTGAATAATCAACTCAATATTTGAATAATGAAATCATTAAATGGATCTAGAGGGGTATGCTTGAGCTGGTTTGACTGTAATATTGTTAATCTATTTGTCTTAATTAGTGAAAGAGTGATGGACAGCTCATGGGCATTGTTTCTGTGCATTGTTTTCTGTTTGGGTTCAAGCTCTTGCAAGATGGGCAAAGAACACCTGGATTTTTTTGATTATTATGTAATAATTTACTGAGACATACACTGCATTGTGTACCTCTAAATTTTTTTATTTTTCATTTCATCTAGAAATGCCATAGAATTTTTGAGCAATGAGGGACATATATACTCAACAGTTGATGACGAACATTACAGGTCAACAGACAGTGGTTGATAGTCAGAATTACATGTATAAGACTCAACTCTCACTAATTGAAACAGCACTGTGTCACTCTTATCCTTTGCTGGTTGAAAAAACTTTGTTAGCTGCAGGTTAAAGTTCTTCATGAGTCATCCCATATTCCTTATATAAATATGGTAATTATACAACAGATTTTGAAATAATGGCAACAATTATTTCCACACCTATGACTTCAAAAAAACATGTAAAACATTTGCTGTTTCTATCTGTAACCACTATTTTATTACGTGAATGATGATGCTACAGTGTAAATAAATATACCAGTTCTAAAGTTTTCTGGGTTGCAGACGTGAGTACCAGTAGTTTGTTTACAGTGATAGCTTTTGTTGTAGCCAGCTGAGCGGAAAAAAATTTTCTAACCAATCATTGTCTGTTGTGATTTTTCATGGCCAGCCCTATGTTCAAACACTTTCTACCTAAAAACAATTGAAAATTTAATTCGATGTATTTTAAGTCGTAGAAAAGTCTGAAAATATAAAACAGAGTGAAATTTTATCTGTTAATTATCTAAAAACCACACGAGAAATGATTTTAAAAACAGAGTGAGGGCCGAAGGTTTTGTCCAACAATGCTTTGCACTTTTAGTTGTTCCCTCAGCTGGAGGGGGGTTATGAAATTTTTACTCTCCACAGAGGGGATTATGAAATGTTTGGTGGCCAGGGCCTAAAATTTTGTAAACCTCCCCACCCCTCACCCCCCAACATGCCATAATAAATGAAAGCCCCCAGCAAGGAAATAAAATGTTTTCATTTGCTGTTGCTCTTGTTGTCACTTGGACTCCTTTTACACACTCCACACTGTAAAGCCACTGATTTTTTGTTTTCAAATAAAAAATATCACTCATCAAAATCAAACTGCTTTATTTACAATTTTCTTTAACCATACAAGTATTTTTTGTAAAAGAAATCACTTCTTGATCATTAAATTTTTTGTGTACCCCAAAGATGGGTGCTAATTTTACCATATGCACATAGACAAACTTCAATTTAATCTAGCATGTATACTGAATACAATTTCTATCAAGATGTATATAATGTTACCAGTTGCTGAAACACTTCACCAATGTCCAAAACTGTCTCTAAATCTTTTCTTAATGTTCTCTCATACCAATCTAAGCTAATGGAAAAGACTGAAAAATGCACTCATGGTGTTACTGAAATAATATGGCATTAGCAAATAGTGTTTGATTTAACCATTATCATTGAAATGCATCTCTAAGGTTTTGGACAAGACTGCAGTTTTTCTACCTTGGAATCCAGAGGCTCCCTCACTACAGTGTTTCAATGTTGACAACAGGTTTCACATTCATTAATATCACTTTTGGCACTGTCTCCTGGTAGCAGGAGTAGAGCAAGAGGACCTCTGGCACCCAAAGTACAGTTTAGCTGGCAATCAAATCAGTATTTTGTGATGAGTTGAACAGATGTCAAACTAATTATGATAATTTAAGACAAATCCCATCATGCCAAGGTGCTTTAGTCTAGAGTTGCACTCTAATACTATTGATTATCATAAATTAGTAGCAAAAGAAATCCTACCACAAAAGTACAATCTATGTTTAAAAAGCAGCAGTTTAAAAATGTTTATATACCATAAAGTTTTAATAACCATCTGGTTATCTTGGGATTTAATGTTAGTCTTAACAGCTATTTTGGTGTACAAGGTGGCTTTAATATATCATGGCTATCCATATTTCTTGTGGCTTGAGGTCAAGTTAAACTTCAGGAATAGAGTGGTCCATGCTTTTCTTGACCAAACTGGATGCCATGCTGAAATAAGATTACAAAGAAATGCATTGTAGAAACTGCATCTGTTTTCAAAAATCTATTTTTTCATCTATAGATTTTCATTTAAGATCTTGGACTCCTTCACTGGGGAGAATGTCTGTTTAGTCATCCCCTTATGAAGTTAACAATATGGCTGAGTGGAATTCATAAACTAAAGAACAAATACAAAGTATTTTTATATTTTTTTCTTGGATTAAAAGTTAATTTTAATTTTGAAAATTGTTTACCTAATTAAAAATACAAAGATTTTGTCAAAAAGCCAATGTTAAACCCTTACCATTTCATGATATGTTCACAAATAAAGGAAGGAATAATTGTCAAGGTGATAGATCTGTCTGCATTCTCCATGATCTTTTTGGTTTCAGAATCCTGAAAAAGACAAGCATTTACCTGCTTAGTGCTAATATGTACAATACAATCTCAAAAAATGACATCAATATGAAGGAGTGACCATTATTAGGAGACTAAATCATTTTAAACATAATCATTAGTTACCTTGAGTCCAACAACATTCTGTCCATTGACTTCAATAATGTGATGTTCAGTTAGCAATCCATTTCTGCAAAACCATAAATAACATAGATAATTAATGTTTCCAAAAATTATTTTTATTATGTATTAATGCTATTATGCTATTATTAGAAAAACTAACTAAAATGAAACAACTGAAACATATTGAGGAAGTCTTTATAACAAACCTAGCAGCAGAAGAGTCCTTTGCAATCTTGGTTATCTTGCCATCTTTGAACACGAACCCAACATGGCCAGTGCTGTCCTTCTGAAGGACAATGGTTCGCTCAAATGGTCTAGAGAAAGAGTTGTAAATAATGACTCATAATCAAAACATCTGAACCACATTTTCATTGCTACATATGCATGCTTTCTAAACTAATTTCAGGTACCCACAAAGGGAATAAGATGTGTCATATGAAATGTTGACACCTAAAGTAAATTTAGGCCTTACTATGTATATATCAAGTCTCAGTTAATCATTTAGTTACCTGTCTCTTACTGCAAACACAACTCTCTGTGGTGAAGCATTCTTGAGTCTATTCATTGCTTTATCTGTGTCAAACCCAGCCATGTTTTCTCCATCAATTTGTAAAATCTGGTCACCAAACCTCAGTCCACCCAGAGCAGCTGGTGAGTTGGCATGAACAAATGCCACAAATATACCCTTGTTGACTGCACGCACCCTGAGCCCAAGCTTCCCATCATTGTCTTTGCATAAGATAACCTCACGGACACCTCCCTTGATTTCTGCTCGACGCATACCAAGGTTTGCAACCCCAGTGACAGGTGCAATCACATTTCCTCCACTTGGTACTACAGCTGTACCAGGACTGGGAACAACAGCTGTTGACTGAAGAAAATTTTTCAAAATTTAATGCTTTTTGATGACATCACAGCATACTTATTGGAATTGCTATTTAAACAGGATTAAAAACATAATTGACCACTAGTACTCTTCTCCTACATTCACCCATCTAACAACAACAAAGCATAAAGGTAAAAAAGGCAAAGATATTGATTTTACTTCAATAATGCAGGGAGTGATTGCCCAATTCTCCCCAGCCAGGGGCTCATGTATACATGTAAAGCACTCAAAGATGCTCCTTTTACTCCCTCTCTTCATCAGGGTGCTTCATTTTACAGGTATTTAAAGCTAATTTAAGCTACACAGAATGGAAAGAAGTCAAAACAAGGATGTAAGATCACTGGGAATTGCACAGAAGGCAGCACACTAACCAACTGAGCCATCCTTGCTCCTTGCATTTAATAAGACTCCAAGGACAAAGGATTATTCAAATTTGAATCTTGCTGTGTTGACTGTAAGCCTTGTGTTTGACTTATAAACAGATTACTAGACTGTTATTAAGCTAATTCTTCACCCTTGTCAATCATACAAAAAATGTTAAATGAAAAGAAAAAAATACAAAACATTTATGCTGAGAAATTCACTTACATAGCCAGGAACATGTTGTCGCACTGCTTCCTCAGAGACATCAATACCCATGTAGTCAGTTAATGAGGGGTACAAGCCACTGTATCCTGAAGGGACAACAGCTCCTTGACCAGGTGCTGGTGCAGGTCCAGGTGCAGGCTAGGAAAATAGTTTTGAACATGTACTTTTAGTCCGAGTTGAAATGTTCCATAAAAAATAAAAGCAAATCCATCTGATTCTTCTTGTATGAATAGAATAAGAATAAGTGTTAATTGTGGCTTGATATATACTATATAGATTATAAGGTGTTTCTTCATGCCTAAAAACTTGGATTAAAAAATCCAAGTTTCTGAAGGGGTTTGAGTTTCTAGGCTTGAAAAAAACTCACCTTATAATCTATATAAGACAATAATTATTGCATTATACTTCCTGGAGTATTTTGTAATAAATATAACACCACAACACACTCACTAAGTTATTTTATGAAAATCAGGTGCAGGATATTAGGTGTAGGTCCAACTTGGCCTACTTTCCCTTCCCCTTCACAACCCCCCACTCCCCACCCCCATAAAAATTATCATACTTAATTAACTCTTAATAATTAATTGATATCTGATATAAGTTCACGAGTTCATGTCTTATTTTGTGGCTCAACTTCAGTATGCCAGTATAGGTAGATTGGCAGCTCTGATGTCCTTAATCAATGGAACTTCACTGAATAGCACTGAATAGGGGTGAATACCTTGCTTGGCACATAAGATTGAAGTGTTTTCCGCCATTATAAGCTTATTTCTACAAATTCAATCCTATATTTTCATTGAAAAGGCATAAAGAAAACTACTTACCGCATATCCGATTGCCTGATGTTGTGCTTGCATAGTCTGCGCCTAAATTAGAAAGAAAGATAAGAACCAAATCGTAAAAAATACTCTTATTTTGAACTGAAACAGCAGGAAGGTAAGAGCCGCCATTTTGAAGGCTCTACTTGCAAATCAGCTGCAGCAAAACGAAGTCGTAAGCTCGAAACGTCTCGTTGCCCTACTAAACAAAACTATTCTTTTATAATCTGAAGATACAGTTTTGTATTTTGATGGCACTTCCTATAAAATCAGCATAAGGCAGCTTCTGTGCATTTTTTGAACATTTTCCAATTTTTGGAATATAAGCTTAAGCCTAACAGCAAAATGTCAGATTTTTCAAGCAACCTTACCTGTGCTTGGGCCATATGGTCCACTTTCATGTCTTCAAGAGATGGATAAAGCGACATTTTGCAATAATGTTATGAAAATATAATTTTAAAGTATAAATCCCGATAGTGATTCGTCGTTTTAAACTGTTAGTTGCGAAAGTAAATCTTTTATGTTCAGGCCGATCGATTACATTCTATTTTTAGAAACCCGACGTCAGGCTAGACTCACGTGAGTTCTTACGTCAAAGTAATCCCAAATATGGTTATTTAGCCCTTATATGGAGGTGAACGTCATTGTTATGTAATTTTTAAAAATACTAAGGTGGTCGTGCTTCGTCGGTGAGACTACGCTGATCTTCGGCCCAACATCTCTGCCACTCTTGCTCCAAATAAAGTCATTCCCGGAAATAATGTTCCTCCGAAGGTCTTCCGAGGTTATGTTCGTTTTCGCGCCAGAAACGAAACAAGATGGCGGCTGTTTGTAACAGGTTTCGGTAGTGTTCATGTTCATTTCTTAATGGCGGCCGTTGTAAGAATCAAAAACAATAGGTTTGTAAAAGTTAATTTACAAAATAAGGACGCCAGGTGTTGTTCTTTTGGCGAAATTGATAAACCAGGGGTTCTTGACGGATACATTAAAGGTAAGACACAGCCCAGATAGTCTCTGCAGGGCTTTCTTTGTATAGACTCAGCTCACAAGTGCCACAAATACGCTTCAGTACTTACTTTTTTTCCTGTCAATTCTTTCCTTATTTTCAGCTGTTGTACATACGGCGTATCCAGTTTTTCAAAACAATTTTTATGGCAAGCTGCGTAAACTGATACTTGTTGAAACAAAAGATGATGATGATGATGATGAAGAAGATGATGATGATGATGAGCATTTAAAGTTTCCAATCTTTACTCGTGGGATAGTTGCTGAGAAATGTAAAGAAGTTAAAGAAGGTGACTTTCTTCTGCTGGAAAAGCCTTTTCTTGAGCTATCTCAACCCCAAAAGGCCAAGTTCCACATCATTGGAGATAAAAAATGCTCAGACATTTGTATATGGATTGTTAACAAAAAAAGTACTAGGTTACTAGTTGGAAAAGAGGAAGAAAATGGCTGTGATGAGAGCAATTCTGAGCCTGAAGAATGTGCTGCTGATTCTGAAAATGTGGAAAATGGCATAAGAAACCAGAAGGATGACCATGGAGAGACAGCATCCCCTCTTAACCAAGCAACCTGTTATAATGTTAAGAGGGTCACTAGAAATAAAAAAGAGGTTGCAAAACCAAGAAAATCACCTATAAGCACAAGGAGAGAATCTTCAAGTGAAAATGACATTTCCACATCTGCAAGGATTACAAGAAGTAGAGCAACAAGAAGAAATGCTTTGGATCAAAGGGTTACAAGGACCACTTCATCAGGAGAAAATGATGTCATTCTTGAAGAGTCATCTCAGAAAAGCCAGATGAGCTCATCTGAGATAGAAGGACCCAATACTAGATATTCTTTGAGGAAAACAACAGACAAGAACAATGTTTCCCCTCCACCAAAAAAAAGAAGAAGAAGAAGATTCTGTCTTGGTCCAAAAGGAACTTCAAGTTCACCAAATGATTCTCCTGAGTTGAGAAATGTTGTTGCACTGGAAGTTACACCAAAGAAAACACCAAGAAAGGAAAATATATCTGGGCTACAAGCAAAACACCCTAAAGTTATTGAAGCACCATCATCTGAGAAATCGAATGATCAAACAGATGGAACAAGTGTGAAATCTTCACCACAGCAGAAGCATAATGTTCCTGGCTCTTCAAGAATTATCACTTCAGCTACTGCAGACAAAGAAATGAACCAGGGGAACAGAGAAGGTTCATCTCATCTTCAAATGCATGGCCTTAGCTTCAGTTCACCTGCAAAGTCTCCTAACTCTACTATTTCAAATACTACAGATGAAGAAGTGAGCCAAGAGAATAGTCAACCAACCACACCTAGTGGTACATTCAGCTCAAAAAGGCAAAAGCTCTGTGGCCAGAGTGATTCAAATCCAGGTATGATATGTTTTTATAGTGTATTATACCTTGTGCATCCAAGATTATATGAAATGCTGTTCAAGTTAGGATCTAGAAAATTGCAGTAATTGTTGATAGAAATTTAATTCGTGAGTCAAAGACCCCAAATTTACTTTAAATGGTCTGTTGGTAGTTTCAGTGGGTTTAAGAATAGTAGGCTAGTGGTTGGTTGGTAAAAATAAAACTTAGGTTTAAGATAACATTAAGTCATTTTGTTATATTGTACAGGGACACCACAAGCCAAATCTAAGATAGCTGGAAATATAACTCCAACAAGAACAACAAACAGTAAGCATACAGATGCAGTAAGATCCTCCACTAACATGTGCAAAGATGCAACCAAAAATGTTGTAGTAACCTTGGTAGATATTGACAGAGTGCTTGGAAAAAGTAACATTTCTGTCAATAAACAAGTAAAGGTTGCCACACATGTGGAGGATAAATCACAAAAACAAACAAAAGATAATAATACCTCAGCTCCCCAACCAGCTGCAAGTGAACCAACTGCAAGTGAACCAGCTGCTTCAACTGCTTCATCAAATTTGGTCACTGCATCAACAGCTATATTGGATGTCCCAAGTACTTCATCTACATTGTCAAATATTCCAACTACATCAAATGCTTCATCAAGTATACCATCTCAAGTTGGTAGCACAGTGCAGCAGTCTGTTCCATATACCCTTCCTGCCAGCTATACAAAGATATCTAATGTACAGCTTAACACAATGTGCAATCTTTATGGAGTTGTCAAGTTTTTTAAGCCACCCTGGAAGTCCAGAGGTACAGATATGTGTTCTGTAGTTGTCCTTGCAGATCCATCCTCAGATGAACCACTTGAATGTGTCATGTTTAAAGATGTGGTTCTCCTGCCTCAAATAAGAAGAGTTGGTGACATAGTAAGGCTCCATAGAATGAATATCAAGAAGTACAAAGACAAACTACAGGCGGTGTCCACAAGAGGATTTTCTGCTCTTGTTTTTGACCGCAATGTGGATATTCCTGTCACAAAAGAGGCAGCTAGGATAACAACAGGAACTTTTTCATTTGAGGAGTCAGAGAAAAAAGTTGTCCAGAGCTTAAAAGAATGGCGCATTTCCAGATCTGACCTTTTTGAAGAAGCAAAGTTCCTGACAGTGTCTATGGTTGAGCCAGATTTATACTTTGACATAGTGTGCCAGGTGAAAGGAATTTCAAAACACAATAGCATTGATTGTGTTGTTCTCCGAGTTACAGATGGTACAGAACCCCAGTCTGAAATCAAAAATTGTGAAGATGATGACTCTTATCAAATTGTGCTAGCAACTGATTCTTGCCCATCTCCATTATTTGATGTATTTTTGTATGGTGACCATTCAACCTTGGTAATGAACCTGGAAGTCAAAGTTGGTACGATTTTATTGCTGCACAATGTGCAC
>JAADYU020001461.1:0-10984 GCA_011763375.2 Heteractis magnifica
CAAACTTGCCCCATGCCAGTCCCAGGCTAGCCCCAGCTTTGGGAAATAAAATTCCAGATAGCCCCAGGTTGGGAATTTTATTTTTTTCCTGTGAAAGGGCCTAAAACTAAAACAAGAGAGATCCAACATCCATTCTTTACATGCAGGATAAATACGACAAAGTCCATAAGACCATAAGACCCCAGTCCAGTCACTTCAACAGCACCAAGCAGACTGATTGCTCAAACAAGCCAACCAGGTGCCTATTGTGAAGCAGCATCAAACAACCAGTCAAAAAGAAGTAATTATATAGTAATAAAGGAGATATAAAGGACCAGTGATTACACCCCATAAGCCAGGCCCTATAGCACCAATCACTGATAGCCCTTTGCCACTAGAATCAACAAAAGCACCACCCAGTCACATGCAGTGTTTTTAATAAATCGACAATATTTTCCTTTTACGTATTCTATGCACTTTCATTAGTACAATTAGTTTTATAGTTGTTCTCTACAAAGGAAAAACCATGCTAGAGCAAAGATTGATCAAACTCTTCTCTCAGGAATGTTGGAGGGGCCCCCTGTGACTCAAGATATAAAGAGCTCTTCTGGAAGAATAAACAGACCTGTATTTACTTTGGGTGTAATGTTTTCCCATTTCAGATCACATCATTCCCTTAGGTTTTGTTTCTTTGTTTCTTGGAAATGCTTGAGAAGACACATTAATATGTATGAAACTTAAAGTATCTTGTTCCCTTGAGGATCACGTGGTCTGAAATGGGTAAACATTACACCCAAAGTAAAGGGGTCTATTCCATGGTTTAGAACATTACAATCTGGCAAAATCTATAAACCTATACACGTATGCTGTAACTAGTACCTGATAATTTCCTAGTATTTGAAACAAAGAAAAAAGAAAACAACTATAAGATTAATCTACAAATGAGAGAACAAATCCTTACCATGCAATTCTTGCAAGCAAACAAGTAATTTTGTTAACCTTCTTTTTATCTTTGGTACCCAGGGCTTAGATTTTGTGGCATGAATCCTCTACCAGAAAAACTAACACTTGGAGCAATGTATGTGGAGGCTTGTTTTGAAATCAAACTCATCCTAACTTCTGATTGGCCAACCATATTGATATGTCTCAACTTCCATCAATTATTGTAACAGTGTGAATCCCAAATGTATGACCCCTTTAAACATATTTGCATACTTTTATGCAAAGGCACTTGTATGTAAAACCTAAACATTTTAAACTAAGGGAAACTGGTTTTACCAAATTAAGGTGTAAAAAGCTCATTTGGTAGCAAAAAGCCTTTGTATATATATTTCATATTTATAAAAACTTTATTTGCAACTAAAACAGGTGGCAAAAGGGGTGTTAATGAGGAATTGAATCCCCAAATATTAAAGTATGTGAATAAAATTAAAGCGGTCATACATTTGGGATCCACACTATAATCACTGTTCGTCATTTATATCGAGGACCTTTACCATGGTAAGGTGGATTGCAGAGTCAGTTATATCTGAACATCACTAACCATGGTCAGTTGATCATAATTGACCATGTAACTGACAATCATGGTTAATTGACCATGAGGTTGATATTACCAATCACTTAGTGCCTTGCTGATATAATAACACACCTTGAATTGTAGATTAATGATAGGCAAGTAACCAACAAATCATATTACCTCATCACAGATGTAGTTTGATGCAACAGTCAACATTCCCAAGGAATAGTGTGTCTGGTATAAAGAGATCTGAGTGACAGAATATATCCCTGGGTTCCTGAGAATTCAACTGATTCATAAATTCTCTTAACACTCTTGTGATTTAATCTGAATTAAATTCTTCCTCCATATTTGGCTTCTACTTTCTTTAAATCTATTCCTTTATTCTCTGGTAAGTGTCTATTTCTGCACCTATCTCCAAAGCTACACCCAGTTGTACGCCAGAAATAGCATTCATCACCATTTACAGGGCCAGTCAATTTAGTTTTTGCAAGACTGAAATCAAAAGGAAAAAAATGTCACTAATAAAAATGCTTCATTGGAAACTGCAAAGTTTCCATGACTTATTACAGAGGTATTGAGAAAATTAAAGAAAAGTTAGTGTTGTAAAACAGTTGCAAAATACAAATAGTCCAAAGGTTCATGCAATGAAGATGTTATCATACCTTTCATTAACTTGTGGCTGTAAAGCAGCTGGTATGCCACTGTTGTTAGGGTAACGTAGCAATAAGTTCTGCCCACCTAGTTGAAATCCCTGTTGATCCAAGGCAACAACAAGTGTTAATAAACAAAAGTCAACTCACACATTCTAAACATATCCACCACATTCTGAATTCAGGAACTTTTAAGTTTGAATTTCTCTTTTAAACACAAGTGGGAAACAGTGTTTGAAGGTGAGTTTCCTCGAGCCTTGGATAAAAAAAAATCTGAGTTTTTCTTATGGGGCTCAAACCCTTTACCTCTTGAATAACGAACTTCATAGTCTATACCAAGCCACAATTAACACCAATGTGAACAATGTCTTCTTATTGAAGTTGATGATGATGAAGATGATTGTAATGATGCTGATGCTGATGAAGGCAAGAATGATGCTGATGCTGGTGATGATTGTAATGATGATGATGATGATGGTGATAACTGTGATGATGCTGGTGATGATTGCAATGTTATACTTTTACTTTATTGAATGAATGGTCAGAGAATTTACCTGTAAAACTGAAATAGCTCTAGCAGCTGCCTCAGGTGTAGAATAATTTATGAATGCACAATATCTTGTGGGTAAGACCTTGACAGATTCTATTTTGCCACACTGAGAAAATATCTGCTGCAGTTCTGATTCTGAGACTATCTCTGCATTGACATTACCAACCCAAACTGATTTACATCCACTAATATTTTGCTCTACTGGAGCTATATGTTGTGCAAGTCTGTAATAAAAAGATTTGAACACTCCTTGTTAGAATTATATTATTTGTACAGAGGTAGTATTTGTGCCTGATTCAAGCTATGGTATGGTAATTTGAGTCTGACAAGAGCATTTTTTTGTATGACTGTGAAAAAAATCACAGTGGAGATTTGTCATGCTGACTGTGATGGTGTGTTGTCAAAGTGTTTTTTGGATAAGCAGTGATCTTGCACTGTGACAGTGCCATGTGCCATGACAGTTCATGGTTGTATGAAAACTACTCTATCAAAGCAAAGTACCAGTAGTCACTTGTTTCTACCTTATTTTTTCCTCCTCCTCGTCATCTGATTGATATATTTCCTCTGTACTTGGACACTGAACTGTAAGAGAAAATTACAGCTCTAAGAATTTATGAATTTCACTCTCTCAGAGTGCTGGCAAGAATTCTTTTAGTGAGCACTTGTCAAAGAGAAAATGTTTTTAGCAGCATGGTGTTTTCTACTGATCATCTTTTGTCAATGAATGAATGAATGAACAAACAGACAAATGAATCATTCAGTCAATCAGCCAGTTTGCTGAGCCAATCATTATTTTGTTACCTTTTCCAGCTAATAATGCCTCTAATGCAGCTTGTACTGTGCCATAAGAACGAATTGCAGCTTCGCTTTGTGTAGTGGGGAAACCCATATCCTGTACATAGCAAAGACAAAATAATGATTACAGTCAGGTATATGAATAGATGGGATGAATGAGTGGAGGAATGAATTAATGGATAATTCAAAACCTGCACACCAAGTGTTTTTACCTCTAGCTGTTGTACTCTAACTCTTGCCAGTTCAAACATAGCATCTTCACAATATTTATCCAGCTTTAATACTTGTGCAAATGCTACTTCACTGTCTGAAAATAACTGAAAAGAGAAGAATGTCCATTTTAGAACTGTTCAGGACTGTCTATAGCATAGCAAAATGGGATGACATATTCCACTTGCAGCAGGTGACTGCTAACCAACTGGCAATGCTTATGGTAATAGCTTGTACTGCAGAGAAGCACACCTAAGTGGCATGTGCAAAGATTACCTGCATACAAACTTATCTGCTACATAAAGTGGATTTTTGAAAGTTCAATCCTCCTTTATGAAGTTTAAAGGAAGTAAACAGCAGCAGCATACAAAATCTACAGATGTTGGAAACCAAATTTTTGTGTGAAAAAGACTTATGGAAACAGTGTCAAATTCTTAAAGTCCTCATCATCATTCTATGTGAGAATGGCAGATATTAACTGAATCAATTTGTTCAAAGTATCATAAACATTTATACTTTCTCCAGTTGACTTACTTTAATTCCAGCCAATGCCCTACCCCTTCTGAAGTAACCTTTAGGCCAGTCTGGTGCTAGAGATATGGCAACATCTGCATCCTGTAATGCTTTTTCATATTGGCCCAAACGATCATAACAATATGACCGGTTACCAAAGAATCTAGTAGGAAATAAAACACATCATATAATGTCCTGCTTCAAAGGGATCACCATCTTATTGTGGTGGGGTGGTTTGTGCATCCCTTTGACCCCTAGAGCTATGTCGGGTGGAGTCTTGTACTCCTGGCAGAGACACCTATGCTCAACAGATTGAAGGGTAGAGACCAGACAGAGTAATCCCCTGGTCCTCCAGGTTGGAGGTTGGGCATAGGGCTAACAACCTTACCCTATAAAAATGTAGAGTTACTGAAACCAGATGGCCTTATGTGCCTTCTGGCTTAACGAAGGATGATGATAATGATCATATAATCTTAATCTTTTGTGTTGAATAAGATCACTGATAGCCTCTGCTTTCATATCCCATTTCTACATCATGATCACTTTTTATACAATCAATATGCCAAATTTGAAAACATTCCAAGAGTTTAATAAATTTTTACCTGAAATCTCTTGCATCTAGTTTTATAGCTTGTGTAAATAAGTCAATTGCAGCAGCATAGTTTCCAAGATTTGCCATTTCATTTCCACGAACTGAAGAAATAAAAATAATACATTTAAAATCATATGACAACTGAAAATCTCTAGAGACAAAAGCCCAGCAAAAGGCAGGCACACCATCCATGCTTCCCAAAATATTAGCTTACCTGCAAGTTGTCTGCTTTGAAGTACAACAGGATCCAATTGTTCAGTAACAGTTTCTTTTTCATTGTTATTTTTATTACTTTGAGTATCAGCAGTATTTGATGAAGGTGTGGTATTAGTTTTTGATGTATCTTTTAATGTGCTTGGAGCAGAATTGGATGGGTTAGATGAAGGATTTCGTCCAGCAGCCCTGGTGAAAAATGCACTTGACTGGTCCCAGTCAGGCTCCTTCACAGTAAAAAAAAAAAAAATCTTGAGACATGATTTAAGTAAAAATAAACAATAGCTTTGATTCTCCTTAAATTCACAAGACTAGATCCATGCAGAACAAGTTTGTTACAAGCTTATAATAACTTATAGTTATAGAGTGTTTTCATGTGACGTCATCAGGGCCATGTTGGTGTACCTTAAACAAAGGACGTCTAATTAGGTCCTTTTGTTTGGAACACCAACATGGATGCCATGTCTCTGTCTTTCATTACATATAGGAACAACTGAAACCACTCTTTCTTTAACTGGTGCAGCCAAGATATAATCTTCATAAAATCACAATATCAACTCTAAGAAAACACAAAACATTCATTGTGATAAAGGCAGCACTTACATCTTCATCTGAGTCAGTTTCTCCATTAACTTGGTTTCTACTGAAGATGAAAATGATCAAAAATGAGCAAAATGAACACTGTAATTAAGGAATATTATAAAAACTCATAGAATAAAGACAACAGCAATGGCAGACTTTGAGAATTAATAGTGTGGTTTAATCTAAAAGCACAAACAAATGATGTGATTTTCCCTGTGACATTTCTCATAATGGGGAAATTGCACCATGCGTGCACTCATGCAACTGTTGTGTGCTAATTGCTAAAGTAGAGATGAGATCTACTTTTATGGGCGGACACATGATTCCCCTGTTGCAAGCAATGTTGCAGACAACATCACAGGGAATGTTGCATCTGTCTGAGCATGTAAAATGTAATACTATCAGATATATGTACTGGGTTGCCTGTGTGACAGTACCACAAGATGCCCATCCACATAATGTCAGCTTACCTTTTATTACCTTTCAACTTTTGCTGTTCCTTTTTATTAGAGCTACTAATATTTTGTGATTTTTCTTTCACTCCAGAAGTAGGACTTTGATTCAATTTACTTGTTTTTACATTTTGAGGAGGTTTATTATTCATATTTTGGGTTTCTTTTAAATTTAGTTTTTCAAACTGTATATTTGTCTTTTCTCTATCATTTTCCTGAAAAAGTACAGAATAAAGACCAAAAGTCAGTTCATAAAATACAGTGTGTACAGAAAAATAAATGGGCAGAATACTTTTCTACCTTTTTATTCTCCTTTTCATCATTCTGATCCTTTTTCTCTTTCTCCTTCTGTTTTTTCCTTTCCTTATTTCTCTGAAAATAAAGTAATTAAAATCAATAAAAACAGAACATTCAGAAAATCCAGGAAACATTTGTATCTATTCAGGTTGGAGCTTAGTCTTCTACACTGCCATCCTTAAAATTGTCATAATTTTTCCTCTGCTTGTGTGATGACCCTAAAAGGAAGGGCTGAGGAGGTCAGTTTGAATCCTGCCCCTATGCATCCACTTTCAAAAAATTCAAATACTAAGAACCCACAAGAGTCATGGCCAATAGTCTACTTTCATTATTTTGGTTGATTGATCACAGTTAATAAGATCTAGATTGAGGTTCCTGGGAAAGAAAAGAATAATTACAATTATTTCATTGTTTCCCCAGAGCCTCAACTCAGATCTTATTGTGTGTGGTCACTGAACCAAAATCTTTTGTGTCATTTTAGAAATTTAAGTTAGGGGCTAAAATCAATCACCTATAGAATAATCCTTTTGAAGCATTACTGTACCTTTTTCTTTTGTCTACGTTTCTCTGCTTTTTTTCTGTCTCTTTCTTCTTCTTTTATTAATTCTTCTGCATTTTTTAATGCCTCCTGTTGATGCAGAGAAATTGCTTTTTATTGTAATAAAAATACTTTCTTGAGGCTTCAATTTACAAATTATGGCACATATTTTATACTTACTGCCTCTGATAAATTGTGCGCTGGCTTTCCATTTGTTTTTGAATAATCTGAAAGGTTAAGAAATATGTCAAGCTTCTCATTTTGAGGGAAAACTAATAATTTGTTTAATACAAAGTAGTGCCCTAAGGTCTAACTTGTATATTAAATCAAAGTCTTACATGAAAATTATTGTATTGTGACCCATATTGTTGTAACTTCAGTTGGATTTTTGTGCTTTTCTGATCCATCAGTCATCATTTGAGGTGAGGGTCATTCAAATTAACCAATGATTTTCATGGATTTACATAATTTCCACCCCCAAAGATGATTGACAGACCAGAAAAGTGCAAAAATCCATCCAAAGTTATGATAATAAGGGTCGAGATGCAACAATTTTTACAGTAATGGCTTAAAACGTTGTCCACCAACAAAAGTCATTTAGACTACAAAAAATATCACGTGATGCCTAAAAACTCGCTCTAAAAGCTTGTTAAAGGAAATCAATGTGTACGTAGAGTTTATATTTATCATTCTACTTTTAATTGTTAATAATACTACAGTTTAAATTTGAATTTTTAACCCTTTAAACAAATAAACAAATGAATCACATGACATTTCTTGTAGTCTAAACATCTTTTTTCAATGGACAATGTTAATGGCATTGACTGTATATTTAATAATGATATAATAATCACTTACTTGCAGTTTTACTCCTGTCGTATTTATTTCTCAATCTTGAAGCAATACCATGTAGTAATTCATCCTCCATATCATCTTCATCTTCATCACTGTAATCTTCATCTGACTCGTATGGATTATATCGATTAAAGTCAAACATACCTGGAATTGAAATTGTTTACCATTGTAAATATATAGTAATGTGATGGAAATGTATTGAGTTTGTCACCAGCTTAAGTTCTGAGTCTGCCTGACAGGGATAGACCAAATCCACTTGAGTGTAATGTTTTCCTATTTCAGACCACATGCCAATTCCTCAAGAATAAGAATCTTCGTTTGAGACTCATCCATGTTATGTTAACATATCTTCTCAAGTTACCGAGAAAAAAAAACAGAAAAAAACCCCAGAAACAATACCCAAGGGAATGGCATGTGGTCTGAAATGAGAAAACAAATATGCCCAAGTGGATATGGTCCATTGAATCTGTGACCTTCTGGATACCTGCCAAGCTAGTGACAAAGAGAATGCATTTCTATCATTTCTTTCCTAGCTGAGTATCTTTCCATCTAAATTAATATTACATATTGAGTTCTAACTGAATCAGACATTTCAAGCCTACTAGTATGCAGGTTGAATGCCATATAAGATCCCAGTAAATTGATCATGACCATAGAGTCTCTCTGTAGCTCAATGGTAGAGCATCAGACTGGTATCCAAACAGTTATAGGGGTTTGATTTGTGAGGCTCTCAGGCCAATTTAATGCTTACTGCATCCTTTCCATCTCAATTCATGTATCCATAATATCAGGCTTGATATATTTGTCTAATTTGTATCTTTATATACCATGTGAAGGGTCTATGACCACTTGTGCACTTGCACATTTTGTATAAAAATGCAAATAAGTATCTGATACTAGTCAGAAATGGTCAAATACAACACAAAGCATATACATTTGGTGCTTTATACATGAGTTTTTTATTACAAAGTAAACAAAACTTTCTTGATGAATGAACTTACCATTTCGATGAAAGAATACATGAGTAAATATATCAAACATATCAGCCTAAAAACAGAGTAAAATATCATAAGTATGATATTCAAAACCTTTATATGTTCACTCTGTTAAGGTCTGGGTAGCTTAAGTATCTGAAAACTGCAGAAATGAGCCTTTCAAGCATGGCATTAGCCTTTCTAGGAAACCCTTTCTAGCATCATATAACTAGTATGCATTATATCTTTATCCTAAAATATTACCCTTGTTAGGTGTATTTCATCATCTGATTCAGTGCTTGTCAATCTTTTGTATGCAGAAGATACCTCTTGAAATTTCTTGATTTTGAAAGAAAGATAACATCAAAAAAATAAAATATGATATAGAATAGAGGCTAATGTAGACAATCTTTTTAATTTAAATGCTCTTAAACTGTTAGTCTTATCTTGAATGAAGCTTTGGTATAGGAACTTTCCTTTAGTGGATACTAGAGTTACAGGGAGTGGGGTAGAGGTGGTGTTCATTAGGCATGCTTTCACAGATGTCTAACACTTGGTATACATCATTTTCATTTTCAATATTACAGTGGTTGTCAAAAAGCATTTCACAATTTTGTGGATGCTTTCCTAAAAGACTCTAAATAATTCATTTATCAAACCCATTACTGTAACACTTTATTACTAACTTTAGTTGCTTCTTGGCTGTTATTGTGTTTATCTGGATGCCATCTAAGTGCCAGACGTTTGTAACTAGCACGTATTTCTTCTCCAGTTGCATCTAAGAAGATAATTAATTCTTCAGTAATGTGCTGGATAAAACCATGGATTAATAACATTAATACATGTAATCTTCACCATGATCAAGGTAAGTTTCTGTCAATTTTGACCAACAAGAGAGCTGCTTGATGTAGTGAAGGATGTTCACTTCTCACTTTAAATATTTGAAGAATAAATCCAACTTCTATCTTTTATTGGTTTTATTTTTGTCAAGGTCTGTCTCTTGTAAACTTGTACTTTAAGTTATATAGGAAATAATTTTTATTTTTTATATCTAAAAGATTTTACTAGTATCTTGTGAAGCTTTCGGGAAAAAGGGCCGAGGAGATTTGATAAACATTGCATATTTGAGATTATTATTTGAGTGATATTTGTAAACATTTCTCAATCAAAGTATGCGTGTCATACGCGCGTTAGTCATCATTGGAAGGCGCATTAAATCCAGTTGTAAGATTAAGAATATTTTGTGGATATAATTACTTTTTTAAAAGAAAAACTAATAAAACAAATCAAATTAGTGACATTTTTGTGTTTACAATTGAATATCACTCAAAAGAAAAAATTCTCTTACAATTACATGTATAAAAAAAACATGCATAGATAGGAAGCGGCTTTTGGAAATAGTGCATAATGACCCAATTCAAGCTGTTTTTATGGGACAAAAATGATTTTTATGAACGTCGTTCGGTAAACAAGAAGAAGCATTCGATGAATCGTTCACTTTCAATTCAATTTTTATACAACTTTTGTTGTCATTCTGCCAAGTCATGCATTAATAAAAAGCACATTTTCAATTCAATGAGTCCTGAAGGAAAATTAACTAAATTCTACGAAAACCAGTACACGAAGCATAACGAGATTCAACACTAGTACTACTGCAGTAATTCCTAAAAAATCTTCACCAAAAACTTCATCACTTCGTTCGTCAGACATAAGCTTGTTTCCTTCCTTTGAAAAGTACGACCCGGAGAGATATTTTTCAAATCTTATAAAACTTATAGGTTCTTCAAGGTACCTCTATGGAGTTCTAGGACTCTATATGCTTCTTCTCTGGTTATTGCCATGCTTTTTTACTGGTTATCTGACGCGCTGTATTTCCTAAACTCTCTTCCTTTCCGCCATGTTTTTCACGTGGAGGATCGCTTACACGTTACTAGTGTGTTCTGGGAGCTTTTAGTCTCGTGACAGGTCAGCTGACCTAATAAACCAATAGGGAGGGGAGGGGAGATAAGGAGAGTCGAAGTCCAAAAGGGAATTTCTACTAGTATTTTTCAACCATTTTCTAAGGATGTTAAAAGAGAACAAACTCGATAACTTTTTGAAGGCAATTTTTTTGATCGAGAAAATTTGAAACCTGTCACCATTGAGCAAATTTCACAGCTGATAAATTGAAACCATAATTACTTATCATGCTTAATATAATATGATCAATTAATTCTTTATTTGAAATCATAGGAAATGGTAAAATGTAATTGGGAAATCTTCATA
>JAADYU020001572.1:0-10979 GCA_011763375.2 Heteractis magnifica
GGTTATCACCTATTTACTTTTATTTGGATGCAAGTTAATGTACAAATTAGTGCAAGACTCCAAATAAATAAAGTCTGGCTGGCTGGCTGGCTGGCTGGCTCATCAGGTAGAATTTTAAACTTTATTTTTTGATCAAACTGTTAGTTTTTGAAGGTCAAGAGAGAGTTACCAGTTATGTTGTGTATGTGTTCGTATGTGTGCGTGCTTGCGTGTGTGCGTGTGCGTGTGTGGGGAGTCGTCCTGGAGTTAACTGCTGGAGGCAGAGGCGAGATGCCTAGCGTTGTACTGCTATTTCCAGTTGAGCGCGCCGCGCGCCGTTTTTGATTGGGTCGAAATACGTTTGAAATCATCAGTTCCCACTCCTCGAACGATGTAGTTTGACAGCCGACAAACACATTGTCTGGGCACATGAACTTGCTAGAGACGGCGTGCGAACTTGTGTTTGAATGTAATCGAAGTAGTACTTGTCATAGGCGGCGGAGGGGGAGGGCCGGAGGGGCCAGAGCCCCCCCACTCAAGATTTTGGGGGGGCTGAGCCCCCCACTTTTTAAGGGTAGTTTCGAGTTTTCTTGTTGCTTGTTGTCAAATCGTAGACTATGACTCACAATTTCACAAACCCGGCCGCTACAAAGGAGCAAATTACAAACCAAACAAAATTCATAAATCTTGTCCGCCCCCCCCCCCCCCCACTTTTTGGTTCGTTCCGCCGCCACTGCTTGTTCGCTTTGACGATGAAATTTCAAATAAAAGATGAGTATTCCAGTGAAAAATGTATAAATTATTATATCAGTTTAGCAAAGAACGTAGAAGGCTCGTATGTCCTGCCATGTTCGCTCAGTTTCATGGCTTAGCTTGAAACACGAACTACGAGTTCATGTGCCAAAAAAATGTATTTGCCAATTTCAAACTATATCGTTGCGTTGGGAACTGATGAGTTCAAACGTATTTTGACCCAATCAAAAACGGCGCGCGGCGCACTCAACTGGAAATAGCAGTAAATATTGCTGAAATTCCCCAGCCTTAACCCTCGCAAATGACATCGTACCATCCCTAAAAAGGCATCGAAAAATCTAGAATCTTCATAAGGTGACGCACCCTATCTTGATCTTTCTTTCCCCAAGGGCAAAAACTATAAACCGCAAAATGTATCTTTTCTAGACCGCATTACATATATGATCTCTTCTCCATTGCTTGGCAACGCTCGAATAGACTGATATGAATACTAGCTATCGATGAATCTAGAATATTCAAAAAGTGGTACCACGTTTTTCAATCTTTCTCGCTCCAAGGGGAAATATTACCAACCGCAATATGATAACCTATACAAATGATCCGTCACTCTGGTAAATCCTTTATTATTCATTCATTCATTTTATTACTCAGTAAAGAGATCTAGAGTTGTAAACCTAAGCTACCATTAATATCGAAATCATTATCCATACAAGGTGTTCAAAGTAGATTCCAACCCCATCTTAAGACTCAAAATTCCAGTTAATTTTATAATTTTTCCCATTTCCATTTTTTTCATTTCCAAATTCCATTTTTCCAGCTCAAAAACATAATCCAATCCCAGTTCGCATTTTCCCCCTTTGTGAAAAGAGTTTACTATTAAAAAAACCCTTTACATTTCACTTTTGTTTTCGTTTTCAATGTCATTTGAGAATAACAAAACTGACTTTCTAGACAAATTAATCCCGGCCAGACACGCGATGATGAAAAACTGGCAAAATATCATAAACACGTGTGTTACGGGGTTATGTAATACGGAGGGATTGTTACAATGTTGCATGTGGTCTTACCCGGGCAAACATGATGGTTCTTGTGTGCATAGAGCTATTAAAAAACAGGGCAGTAATGACTATCTTGTGTATACTTACTGAATAGCGGCTCGAGTCGTCGTGGTAAATCATAAGAAGGCTCTTGTGGAAGCCAAAACCAAGTTATAAGCCAACATATTTTACATAATGTAATCAAATTGTCTTATTTTTTATAAACTGCACGGCATTTATTTTAAATTGTGTTATTTTTATAAACTGCACGGCATTTATTTTCGCCTGACTTAAATTTGAACCTGAGCCGCTCAACGCGCAGCGTCCAGTTTCACAAGAAAACTGATTTAAATGTAACCGAACACTGAAGTGGATAGCGCATCATACCAGACTGGACTTTTCAAATGTTGCTTCAACCTGGGTTGGATTTTGTTACAAGACTCGTTGTTATTTATCACGACGCGACTTGAACAACTATTCTGATGCAGTATACAGTAACAAACCCGTTTTGAAATGGATGTGCTGTTACTGTTACCACTGATAAACATTTGGTACTTATACGATTAACATTAGTAGCAACCCTCCCCCACCCACCCCCCTTGTTCAGTTCCTGCACGTGTCCAAAGTCTAAAACAGGTTTTAGAACGTAAATATATGCATTTCTGAGACGAAAACGAAAGCGAAAAAAACAGGTCATCTTGAGGTGGGTTTATGGTAGGCCATTCTTTAAAACCCATATAATATTATTTAACCACGACACAAACAATTCGTATTAAAGAAAAACTAACTTTAATCCTGACACCAGCATTTAGCTTTAGGATTCGTAAATAAGAAAGGATTCATGTTTATTTTTTGATTGTAACCAGTGAGACATACTTTGCTAGGATTAATTTTTACTACCATAAGGATATCAATAAAGTATAGGAAAAGCACTTTCCCTCGTTGTGGTTATAGAAATTTAAAAGGAATCGCTATTATAAATATATTATTCTGTGGTCATTTTTCTTGCTTTTCTTCCATTTCTGTTGACAGACACACATTACCATGGAAATCTCGAGATTTCTCGACACGTTCTAGTGTTTGTGACACAATAATAAAAACAACTCTTTCCCATACCGCTTTTACAGCAATAAAATCTCGTCGTTCGTAGAAAATGGTCATTAGAAAGCAAGTATTGAGTTTAGCATGCATTTATTTTGTTCCATTTGGGTCTTGATGTCACACAACGATCTTGTCACACCATTAGCATATCTTAAGTCACTATGTACACGATTCGAACTGGTTCGATCAAAACAAAACACGATTCCTAACTTGTTTGACCAGTTTATGTTGAGCTGGTTTTCTTTCGACAATAAAATAAATTTTCAAGCCCCAAAAACGCGTTTTCAATCCTTGCCACTCGAGTAAGCAGGTTGCTTTCTTTTTCTACGCTTTTACTTAAGTCGGTTAGCGCTGGAAAATACAATTTTTTTGCCCAATTGTAGCGAAAGGATTCGATAGTAGCCACTACTAAATACAAAAGCCGTTTCTTGATCGATGGAGGAAAGTTCTTCACGCAGAAACAAGAGTATAATCTGTACTTCTATCACAGGTCTCTTCGTATTTGCCACAACCTCGGTTCACATCACCGTCGCTATAGAAAAACAATTCGCTGAGGCATCAGTAGTGACCTTAGGAACGTTTCTTGCTACATACCTGTTGTTGGGGATGTGGCTAATCATGTACTACTTTCAGAGGACTATTTGGGTGCAGTTAAAATTTACATGCCTGGTAGCCATATGTAGCCATATTTTATCAACTTTTCTGGCGTCTGTTATGGCAAACATAGAGCAAGAGCACTTGATACTGCTCCTGGTATTATGTGTGATGTCCTGGTTATCATTATTCGTGTTGTTTTTCACCGTGGCGTTCGGACTGAACCACGCTCTACCTTACACAAGCGAAAGCGAACCAATCGTTCAAGTGTGACTTTGTTGACGTCTTGATCAAAGCTCAGACAGTGAGCTATGTCGTTATAATTCGTCGAGAGAGCTCTGGACGAAGGAATGAGTGAATAAAATCTGGATTCCCTTGAAGAGCTTGAAGTCAAGCAAAAGAAGGACCGTGTGCAAACCTCACAATGTGGTGGTGTGGTAAAAAAAAAAAAGATAAACAGGACCTTGCATATTTATCGCCACCAGCATCATTTGCAATTTGAAGAAGAAACTTTCTGGATGTCTTCGTTTTTGCAATTTGAAGAAGAAACTTTCTGGATGTCTTCGTTTTTGCACTGCAAATAATCCGCCAACAATATGCACAATAATATGGAAAGTTCTCAGCATAACGAGAAGAGACGTATATAAAATCCAATTTTTTATTTAGTCTGCCCTGGGAACTATAAAGCTGAAAATCTAGCACTGTGGAAGTTGACAGTATTGCTTCTTGATGGCTGTAACGTCGACCTCAATCTGAGCGTCGAAATGAACTGAATGGTAGCAGGAATAGTGATGTCGATAAATGTCTTACATTTATTCGTCGTACAACATCTTTGTTCTAGGCACAATATAATCAGTCAATAGGGGTCTAAACTTTTGTTCTGTAAGCGAATGAAAATCGATGAATCTTATCTGTTAACCTAAGAGGAATTATGCAGAATAGAAAACGCTAAATTGACGAAAAAACCTTTTGTACAATTGCGCTGCGTCTCAATTTTCACAGCTGATCCAGCCAGGTTTCAATTGGCTGTGTTTAAATGTAAATGTGATTATTTAAATCCATTCTGCTTTTGTGAAATAGAACGCTTAGATGTCGAACTGTTCTCTGCTCTTGTTAATTTTTGTGCACCACAAACAGTGGACCAAAAGAACTAATCTTTGGGTGTTTTTGTACTATCGTTATGGTCTAAATAAGTGACAATTGAGGAATTCAAAAGATTTCGAGCTACGAAAAATATATTTTGCATCGTTACGTTATTTTACTTTTTCGGTTCTCGTTTTAGTTCCAAAAGCAGAACCAATTTGCCTTGAGCTACGATTTCATCATAGCACTGATTTGATTATATTTTACGTTGGCGGCCTGTAGAAAAATATGAGGGTTTGTTTAGAAAGATGCGACTTGCTCGGAAGATAAACATCTACATAGGGGTCTTAAGATTTAGTTATTAACGCAGAGATAAACCATGTCATTTGACTCAAGTCTTGAGTTCCTAAAGTTAAATAAGCTATGCTCCCTTCAGTCCATAAAATCTATTCAAGGCACGATAAGAGTTATGAACCCTTTTCTTCTCTGCTATCCTGAATAGATCCCTCGTAACAATTTTGTCGGTTGGGGGGCAAAATTACAAAAAAATTTGAGATTCTCAATGCAATAAGGCTTTTCTGATATAAATCTTTTTATTTTGACCGGAATAGAAAGAAGATCGGACATTTCAGTCGAAAAACCTTTTATTATCTTGGCCCGTGTTTTAAAAAATTCGCCATGTTGAGGATGAAGTTCGTGCAAATGATGGTCTAGTAAATGTAGGATTTAGTGTGGAATTAAAGGTGCGGTAATACGGGCAACAAAATCGTGCAACTTGTCATTCAACATTGTTGCGTTGCAAATTGCAGAGTAAATGTTGCTCGTATTACCACTCCGCGCGCAACAAATTTTCTATGTTGCACGAAGTAGAATCCATCTCTACTCTTTGCAACAAAGTAGAATCCATCTCTACTCTTTGCAACAAAGAAAAATTGTTGCATGCGGAGTGGTAATACGAGCAACATTTACTCTGCAATTTGCAACGCTAAGAAAGCATTTTCTAATCTTCTGTATGTGGTGTCAGAAGTTCAGCAGCGAACGGTAGTTAGGATAGTTGGGCAACCTTGCTCTGCCTTAGCTGAGCCGGTGAGAAGAGGTACGCAGGGGTGGAGGTACGCAGTGTACACGTTGAGTGAGACTTGGTGAAACAGAATATCCTTTCTAAAGATTGTTACTTGGTAGGATGTGCAATTTCAGCATCCAAAGAAACAGGTTTCCAGTATTCACTGGTTTCTTATTCTCGAATTTTTCACTGCACATGAAAACTATCGTGGTGCCCCTCAAATTTGATGCAAATAAGCCAAAACAAAAGCTGCAGGAAAGGAAGCAAGCATGCAAGCAAGCAAGCAAATATAATCAATGGTAGATCGGGAAAAAGTAGTTTTTAATCTTCTTAGAGTGTCACAGTTAGTATTGCACACGAAGGAAATTGTGCACAGTGTAACGTATCAAAGATGAATTACTGCATGTCAAGTATCTTCTCTATCTTCGGGGAAGAACCCTTGTGGCGTTTTTCGCATCCAAGAAGTTGATAGCTGGTGTATCAACAACCACTTTCTTTATTACTCATTTGTTTAAATAGAGTGCTTATTAAAAGTCAGAAGTGAAAATGTATTACAGCGCTTTTCATAATTCTGCGACCTACCGACTTCAGACTTCTGGTCGACGTCGGGCATTTTAGCTTCCGTCAATCGAAATAATTACTAACTCAAACTGTTGAAACTTTGATTGACGGAAGCCAAAACGCCCGACGTCGCTCAGAAGTCTGAAGTCGGTAGGTCGCAGAATTATGAAAAGCGCTGTAAACAAGATTGTCAAAATATGTGAATCACGCTCGAGCAGAACTTACACATCCGATAATATTCCGTGACTAATGAACAAAAAAGTTTCTTCGTAATTGGAAAACATGCTTGCATCAACAGTGTTTTCCTTTGTAGTTTTCCCAAGTGCTTTTTATTCAAAAAGAAAGCGCTGCACGTGTTCTCACTAGAAATGTTTGTGGCTCAAAATTTTCTTTCTTGTGCATAAAGCTGTTTCAAAAAGATAAGCTCCTCGAAGCGACTTAGGCGACTTAGGTCATACTGAGACTCGGGTCTGCGTAAAAATAACAATATTCTGTAATTCGAGAAATATTGAGATATTCAGTACTGTTAGCAGCGAAAACATGCCATTTTAGCACTTTTGGTTATCATTGCATCATTTTTCCATAAGATGGCTTACCTTGCGTAATGTTTTCCCATTTCAGACCACGTGTCATCCTCTTGAGAATACGAGTCTTTGTTTCAGGTTCATCCATATTTACGTATCTTCTCAAGCATTTCCGAGAAACAAAGAAACAAAATCCAAGGGAATGACACGTGATCTGAAATGGGAAAGCATTACGCCCAAGCCAAGGAGGTCTATTATCAAGTATATTCCCGCTTTGGGCGATGGCAACCTTTTTTTCATTTATGAATAGGTTTGTAAAAGATATTCTCCAAAACCTTCCATTTTTACAACTTGGCAGGCTATCCATTTGTCTTCTAATCATGGGAATACTTTAAACCAGCCTTAACCAGTAAATCCAGTTTCGATGTCATTCACTCAAGTGTTATGACACTTTATTGTGTTCTTCTGCTAGGAGCCCACTTTTTTATTAAAGTGCACCTAACGTCTACAACCATATTTTGAAAATCCATTCTCCATAACGTTTGAGGTGACTGAATGCGAGGCCACGCGGGGGAAATGCATTGTTTTCAACCAACATGGCCGCCGCGTGATTAAAGCCCATAGCAATGTGTTCAAGAGCTAGGAGGTAACAGTAACCATATTTATGGTATCCTTTCTCGGCCGAGAGTCTGTCATGGAGTGTTCCACATGCCAGTAATGTTGCATAGACTTCATACATGCTATAGCTGGTTGATACCCTACGAAAACCGACCACCCGACCTTCTTGGACCCCGTCCACACTAATGCGTTTTCGAAAGGCTCCGTTTTCGTCTCATTGAAAGTGCATCGAGACTTTCGCAGCGTTTTCGCCCGTCCACACTAAAACGATCAAAAACTCAGATACTATGGGAAATAATACAATATCATTGTCTACGCATGCCAAATACAGACATTTCTGTCATTATCCACCGGCGGCATGCTTTGAATTACGTCAGCGTTTTCAAAAGCCTCCGTTTTCGCCTGTCCACACTAATACGATGGGCCTCCGTTATCAAATGTCTCCACTTTGGAGAGCGTTTTCAAATGTATGCGTTTTCGATGAAAACGCTCAGCGTATTCGATCGTTTTAGTGTGGACGCAAGGCCAAAACGCATCGAAAAGTATGCGCTTTCAAACGAAAACGCGTTAGCGTGGACGGGGTCTTACTGGAATCAATGCTTTTGCTCACCGGCCACTTAGTATTCCGCTGCGATATATTAGGCAACATCCAGTGTGTTACTCTTATTAATCAGAGTAAAGGTCCATACACACTAAGGGTTTTGCTTCAGGGGCAGGCTCCCTGGTACTTTTGCACAACTAGCACACACGAGAGAGCATGCTGCGGGAGCTTGCTGCATGGTCGTGTGGTCATGCTCACTGAGACCCTGTTTGAAAACGCATACTTTTCGATGCGTTTTGGCCTTGCGTCCACACTAAAACGATCGAAAACGCATACATTTGAAAACGCTCTCCAAAGTGGAGACATTTGATAACGGAGGCCTATCGTATTAGTGTGAACGGGTGAAAACGAAGGCTTTTGAAACGGCGTCATTCAAAGCACGCCGCCAGCGGATAATGACAGAAATGTCTGTATTTGGCATGCGTAGACAATTATATTGTGTTACTTCCTATAGTATCTGCGTTTTGATAATTTTAGTGTGGACAGGCGAAAATGCTGCGAAGTCTCGATGCGTTTTCGGTGAAACTCTCTCGAAAACGCTGCGAAGTCTCGGTGAAACGAAAAGGGAGCCTTTCGGGGACGGGGTCTGATATTTAACCAGTTTAATATCAGGAAGCGTGAGCCGGGGACAAAATTCTGCTTCCGCCACAACCTTTTTTACATGAACTCTTTGGTACATACGAAGGGAACATGCTGCAGGAGCTTGCTGCATGGTGTGGTCATGCTCGCTGATATTTTACCAGTTTAATATCAGGAAGCGTGAGCCGGGGACAAAATTCTGCTTCCGCCACAACCTTTTTTACATGAACTCTTTGGTACATACGAAGGGACAAAGCGACCCGGTGTATGGACCTTAAGAATCCAGCAAACTGAACAGTATTCTTTTATGCAAGCGTTCAAATCTTCCTCATTTCCATAGCTTCTGTATCGGCAAAGGTCTTGGACTTCCGGCAAAACAGAATTTTTAGAAATTCCGTACGAAATGTGCTGTTCAAGATGCCATAAATAAATGGGTTTATCATACTTGAACTGTACACTAAAAAGATATAAACCAAGTGTGGGGCCCTGTTGTCAAGAAAACGATGAGGGATGATGAGTTGAAGGTATGCGATTCCAAACGATGGCAGCCAACAGCAAGAAAACCCAACCATAATGGCAGCAATCACCTTGGTTACGCGAATCTCTTCTGTGTTGGTGTTAAGGGGGCTCTGTCGGCGCATAGAGCGAATAGTTACTAAGTTATGCGTTCGGATTGCTCGGAAAAGTTTGAAGTAACAGAAGAAGACTGTCGTCATTGGAAGAAGTGCAAATATTAATCCAGTTATGATATTCCAAGTGTCTCGGAAAGTCGCATCAGTGAGCTCTATATGGCAGACAAGCTTTCCTGGGTCGAAAAAGAAGATCTCTCCGTTCAGGGATAGGAATACAGAGACGTACGATATACAAAGGAACCAAATAGTTGAAATCATTATCAGAGAATTCCTGTTGGTAAAGATTACTCGGTAGGTTCTTTGCTTGGCAACGCTCACGTAGCGGTTGATGGCCACTAAGGCAACCGTTTGTAGCGAAACGAATGCCAAAACGAAAAATATAAATCCATGGATTTGGCAAAAGAAATCCCCAAGTGTCCACTTGCCTTGGACTAGAGCAAGCGAAGATAACGGCATGCAAGTTGCAGCCATCAAAATATCAGCAGCAGAGAGCGAAAGGATGAAAAGGTTAGTCGAGATTCGCCGAAGTCGGGAATTCTTCACAACAGCGACCCACACTAAGAGATTTCCAACGAAAGCCAAAAAATCAATGAAAGAAAGAAAAGTGGATTCTAAAACGACCTGCCATTTTGGCAGGGAAGAGAGCTGCAAAGATAGAACAGAGGTGTTCGTTGTTCGGTTCATTCTGGTTCATGTGGTATAATTTCAGCTTCTCCCAAAAGATTTCACGATGCGTAGAGCTGTGAGATCGTATTGTTTGTTGAGGCAACACTTGAATGAATCAGTTATGACGTTCCGGTCTAAAATTGGCCAATATTCAATTTCCTTGCACCCGTGTTATGAACAAGGTCAACTTCAAGTGAATTTTCAATTCCTCTGATATGAAGGCAATCGCACAGTCGCTTCTTTCGATCGACTGCCTCAATTTGGTATCATTTTGTGACAGTTTAAGTGTTCAGTTGGACTTTTATGGAGGGGTAATAGTGAGATCAATTCTCGTTTGCTTGCGTCACACTTTATTTACCACACCTGCCTTTCATTCCTTGATTAGAGAAACAATCAACTATTACCGGAAGAATACATAAATGAGCATAAATGAGTTATTTTGGAAGTAAGTGTATGCATCCATGGGCACCGAGTTGTCAACTCCTTGAAATAAAGTACTTGAATTGAGCCAAAAGTGAATAAACTCAAAGTGCCTTCATTCTTAGTTTTACCGACCAGCGTAATGGAATAAATAATCTAGTTGAAGAACCCATGGCATTCATTCTTTTTGATGGCTCCAAATGTGGTCGCATCCGTTCAGCTTTCGGGATCACAACTGTAATTTTTTTAATATCCAAGGGGTAATCTTCCCGTAGGCTTTTCCGCTTCCTAAACTCGTCAAACTAAGTACATTTTTTTCACGAATTAATGATGTTTGCATTTCATATTCTGTTTTCACGATTAACATCACAAAACATACAGACAACCTATCTGTTTACCTCGTAGAGGAAAACCTTTCAAAACCTTGCGACTATTTGCTTTCTTGATATTGAATTTCTTTACTACATGAGCTACAATACAGTGAATAAACTTTGACATTTTAATATTTTTCTCTGTATTTCAAACTTTGTTTCCTAGGCATATTTAACATCTAACTTTTGCATTAATTTTTGTCACAATTTATTTTATGTTAAACCCCCACCTCTGCAAGTTACCTTCAAGTTTGATAACATCAAAAATCATGGTTACAATTTTCTTTTTTTTTTGAATAAACTACGTTTCATATTCACGTCCATTTTTCACGTTTATTATTCCCAAATGCCCATCGAAGTTTTTGCTGTGAAACTAAATATACAATACATAAGAAAA
>JAADYU020001683.1:0-10975 GCA_011763375.2 Heteractis magnifica
ATAATTACCAGCATCGTTAAGTGAACCAAGGAAACTAGCCTGTAGAAAAACAATATTGCCAAGATTATCTACAATAAGCATCTAAAATTCATTAGATGAGGTATTCATTAGATGAGAATGGCGGTGACCGTTGAAAAAATCTTGTTGGGGTTCGGCTTCAGGCCTGTAAATTTCATGTGGTGTACCATCGATGCAGCCAACTGCATCTGGAAAAAACGCCAGTTTCCCCGCAAAGCGTTCCATTCTACCAAACTTGGTCATGATACTTGATTGTGAAAATATCGCCACAAAATTGGGATAACAGCATGAATTATACTTGAGACTGTAGACTCACATCAAACATTTAAGCGAGAGTGTCTAAACAATGGTATTTTCTAAGCCAAAGAAAAGTCAGTAAAACTTTGTTTATACGTTGTCGGCTTAAAGCACAATTCAAACCACTGCAGTTGTTAACAAACCAGCCTCTTCACGGGAGGCCGCAGAAGAAAATGCAAGAAGAGAAAGAAGTCCAAGGAAAAGTTATCGCAATCGATGGTAGCTAACAAGGCGCGCACACCGAAATATGCGCGAAGGCCATGAGAATGCTGGATAAAATCGGTAAATTCTTGGATAAATTCGGAAGTGAAGAGGAAACAGATTAGAGAAATTTGAAATCCTCTACTAGCAGCGGGTGGTTGAAAATGGATTAGCCTTAACCCCGAGTTTTATTAAGGAAAACCACTCAATGAGGGTTTATCAGGTATTGCGTGACATTTTAAATTTTAATCAAACACAAATGAAAATATAATATTTGAAAAGAGCATACCAAAATTAGTACAAATGGAAAGTTTGAAGTGGTTTTATAAAATAGCGCCGAAGATATGGGCGACCGAAGTTGGCTGCCTTTACAAAGAAATGTATGGAAAAATATGTTTGGAGGCAAGCTAATTTCTTGAATAAATTTGATATATGTTTCTTTTTGTCAAATAGGTCAAAGGTTTTGCAAATCGCAGTATATATATATATCCCACACCATAGAAAATACAGCCAATCAGAATGCAGGAAAGCCGTTGTATATATATATTCCACTCTTCCTTCCCATCATGCCTTTGTATTTTCTATGGTGTGGGATAAAATAGTCATACAATGCTTTCTCGTGGCACATCATGGAATATCCCACTTGTCACTTGTATTTTCTTTGTATACACACTCGCCTAAAGGCTCGCGTGACGCGTGGGATATTCCATGGTATGCCACTCTAAAACATTGTATAACTAGTGTGTATATATATGTATGTATGTATGCGATGGTAAAGTTTATTCTCATTAAATCCCCTGATGAGTGGGCGACCACGAAACAGGCTTGTAGGGATGAACTTGTAGTTTATTTGTTTTTTCTTCCACAATATATGTATGTATGTATGTATGTACTGCGATTTGCAAAAACTTTGACCTTCTTGGCAAAAACTAAAGATATATAAAAATGGGTAAGAAACTATGGGATAGCTTCAATGATATTTTTTCTTAGTAGTCTACCATCAAGGGTATGTGAAAAAATATCAGCTTGTTTATCCCATAATTTCTTGGATATATTTGATATATATTTCTTTTTGTCAAATAGGTCAAAGTTTTTGCAAATCACAGTGTATGTATGTATGTATGTATGTGTATGTGTGTATATATATATATATATATACACACATACAGATATATATACACATACACATACATATCTATAAGCATTGCAGGTGATGAAAATCTCAGTTTCAATTCATCAAGAATTTATCATTTTGCTTCAAATGTTTTGTTAGCGCATCTGTGATATTTAGAACCGCCATTAGTTGAGGTTATATTTTCTAGCCGGGGGGATGCCTTACTCAATGCATAAATTATTGGACAGGTGTTTCCGCTATTCTTTGATTGCTGCTTAACATATTACTATGTAGACAGAAAAACTATTTGATGTGGATGGTAGGGAACCCATGAAGCAACTTTGAAATGACCAAAATAAAACTAAAGACTCTAGCTTCTCGAGAAATACACTAAACACTTCTAATTAAACGCCTCTAATTCTCACATCAAATCGGGGGTCTGCAAAACTACGACTAAAAGGCAATCACTCTAAATATCGAGAAAAAATAGTTAAGTATAATCATATTTTGGTATTGTTGGCTGGACAAGTCATTCATCCTAAAGTCTTTCGAAAATTATCGCGAACAGTCATGTGTTTAGGTAAAAATATCGTATACAGTACTTTTATTCTATGTCGAGTCCATTGGCCCTATTTCGTATGCTACCGGATTTTCTACAGAAGCCTCGGCTCAGTAGTGTAAGTTGGTGTCAGAAGAAAAGGCTTACCTTATTGGACTCCATGATACCAATCGGATTACGATTGAATTGATAACGACTGACGTTGAGACTGAAAGCTATTGCTTTCCTTAATGTCTTGTTCGCAGGAGTTTATTAAACTGCAGATGTTAGATCTCAATTGTTTCGTGTATTCAATGTTTATATACAAACAAACAACGAACTTTGACTTAAATATTATTGAAACCACGATCCGGCTAAAAAAAGGTTCATTAAGTCTGCCCTTGAGACCGACATGTTAATTGATCCGATAAACCCTGACAAATGATGAACTGATTCATGTGAATTATAGTTAGACCTGAACCGGCCGGATCGTGTCGCAGAATCGTGCGATGTAAGCCAGTATCCACTGATTTCCCAAAAGTGATCCACTAAATGAAGTCTTTTGCTCCAACTATCTAAGTCAACATTTTTTCCGGAGTGTTTGAGTTCTCATCAAAGAAGACACTTCTTTATAGAGGTTGTTGCTGTAGATTGCCTTCGAATGTGTTTTTGTTTTGGCGGAGTTCGGCACACGTTTTGTCGATGCAGAAAACGCGGTAAAACGGTCGTTCCAGCACCGTTCGACGCGGTTGTTTTTGGAGCACAAATCCAAGAGGTTGTCCTTGAAGAATCTGTAGTATCTTGTCGTCATATTTTGCATGAAAGGTAAGATGACATTACTGGTTATATCCATGACGTGTTCAGTGGTTAGACTTTACGGACCGATCGATCAGTTAAGTTAACTTGTTTTTGAACACAAGACATTTAAGTAAGATGTTTGAAATGTATTTATTTACTTTGAAGTTCGGTTGCTGAATTGACGGAGAGAGGAGAGATGCTTTTTATCCAGATTAGCAGTGAATTTATGGAGTCGTACCTGCGAACATAAATGCAAAATAAATACGTAATAAAAATAGACGCTGGATTTATCTATTCTTAAGTCATGTATTCAGTAGTACTTGGATCAGTGGGGTGACCGTCTTTTTTGTCGCACTGTTGGCTGAGATTTAATAGATAGCATCTAATAGATGGCATCTAACTGTCGTAGATTTTCCCAAAACGATATTGAATTCTTCCATTTGGATAACTGATTGGTATCTCAGTAGAATTAATCATCGGCTCTTAAAAATTCAAATATTGTCAGTACACAGAATACTTACAGCGTTATCTCAATGAAATTCTTACTTTGTGCCTAAAAGTGTTTTGTTGATAGACCAAATCGGCTAACGCGTTGCTATGTACGTTTTACCCAATTCAAAAGACAAAAAATCTTATTCCCAAATTGAAATTGGTTGAAATTGGTTGGAAACGTTAGCCGACTCGGTATATTATGGATATTTTACCGTGAATCGTTTCCGCCATTTTGAATGGCATAGCCCGGCATACCCGGTAACTGATATTAATTATTTATTAACTGAAAAGCCCCAAGGCAGTTAATCGCATTTATCGGCCAAAATAATGTAAGGAGATCATTGATTGAAATGTTTGTCCAAGCCGCCCATTTCTGCATTAGGCTGCAGGTCTTACTGACGTGATCTATTTTTGGATTCATGTTGATAATTAGCTCTAGAATTTAAAACCTAGAGAGATTGAACTTGCTTGATACAAAAGTGGAACACGGAAAGTAGTTATGGGTAAACAGTTAATGAGGCCCATATTAAACAATATAAAACAGCATTGAACATGGAAACGCATTTAATAATGCTTAAATGTTCCTTCCTTCCTTTCTTTTACAGGGTCGGTGAAGGACGGGCGTGCTGGAGTTTAGGCAATGCACATACAGCTTTGGGTAACCACGAGTTGGCCTTGGAATATGCACAGAAACACTATGACATTTCCAAAGAGGTGAGTTTCATTAAAACATTCCGGTAATTTCACGTTTCTTGCTAATCAAAAGGTAATTCCGTAGAAATAAAACCCAACACAGATTTTTCATGAAACATTGTACAGTTATCAATTAAACCTCGTTTATTCCAAAATCGAAATAAAAAAAGTGGGAGTCACCGTGTTCGTTTTTGCGCTAAACGACGTAGATTTACGTTATTTTGCGTGGCGTGCGAGAGGATTATTTGGAACATGACAAACCAACTGTCAGATGTCAAATTTTTTACAAAGATACAGCTGTACCCAAAAATACGATGATTTCAACATCTGTGCGCATAGCAGATGGGAATCTTGTCGACGCTGGCCAAATAATTGCGGGCGCTATGTAAACATTGGATGATAATTTGAATATGTTGAACTCGTTCGAAGCGCGCGAGAAAAGAAGTAGTATTTGGCAAAATTTTTGACTAAACAAACCAACACATTTAGCATCTTAGGGCTTCAAGAGATATTTAGTTAGTATAGGAAATTACTAGAAGAAGTTTTAGTGGAATTCCAGTGATTTACAAGGAACGGTGCCCTTTTCTACGCGTGGCTCGAGTTCGGTCAGACTTTTAAAAAGACTTTTAAACATATCGAAGAAATGTAACTACATCTATGAATTCATTGCATCTTACTGGATTACCTTTCAATGAGCTTTGGCAGTATAACAGCTTTTTTAGGAAGATCTTTGACGTTGTAATTATGATGGTCAATTTTCAGTGGACTTTGGCATGTTCTGGTGAGGCCATACCCAAACAAAGCGCATTTTGAACTCGCTGTACATGTAGTATCGACCAAAGGTGATTGAAAGTACTAATAAGACTCTAAGCTATATGTATGCACATAAAAAGGGAGTGATATTGAATTTATTTTGACTAAAAAATAGCTCTAACAATTTTAAATACTAGGGTGCATTCCTTGATTCATGTTTACATTGATCGTGTGTGATCGTGTGCGGTTCAAATGTTTAAGCTTTGCTCCAAAGAGTTTTTTCCTTTTCTGAATTCTCTAGTATGTCTTCTTTAAATTTCTCTATTTATTTCTCTCCAAAAATTTCCGGACATATCCAAAATTAACTGTATTTTTCCTATACAAAGAAAATGGTTGCTTTCGATTGAGACATCTTACAAGACAAAATACACAACCAGTAGTAGCTGCTTGTCAAAACAATTTAGCGGATGTTTTCCTTTGGCGTTTGAACCTTCCACTAAACTATATTTGACGATCGATCGATTTTGTAATAGTGTTTTTAAAGCTTTTAGTCACTGTTGATATTCGATCATGACACCTTGAGTCCACCCGGCTGACATTGCTCCAAATTTTATGGTTTTTCAACTAGTGCTCCAAAGAAATAATGCCAGAGAATTATTAGTCTTGATATGAAAAAACTCTTTCCGTTATAATTTTTTTTGTTAAAATTTGCGCAGATGTAATTTTTTGAGGTTGGAAAACGTCTGTATACGGTTAGGGCCATGCAGATGTTCGTCCACTGAACAGCCTTCGGAAGAAATGGGTGAAATTATTTATATTTCTTGTTGCATCTGAGGTTTTTGCTTTGCTGATGGTTAACTAAACAAGCACTTTTTAATGGGCTCCAAGTGAAGAAAACAATGACTGCGAAAAGGGCCAAAAAAGTCACAAATTAGTCGTATAAAATTAGACGCCGTATGTTTTTGCTTTTCAAGTTTCGCGTGAAACACAGATAGCCCGCATGTAAACATGGCAGATTTTTTGACGCATGCGCAGAACAAAATTCCTATATGTTCATGCGCACATCACATCAGAACCAATTTTCTAAAGACCTTTTTCGAGAATATCTCCAAATCTGAACATAGATTTTCGTTAAAATTCAAATATGTGATAGCCAACTTTGTCATTGATTTAAATCAATAAAAAGAGAGGTCACCATGTTCCTTTTCGCGCTACTGCTCGCTGAAGTACGAATGAGCTTCAACACAGATGATGGGCCGAGGGAGGACTAAGGCGAGTTTCAAGATAGCGGGTTAAACGTGCTTTGTCAGAAGTCTTCACAACACAATATATTGTTCGGCAATATTACTTTTACTCGAGCCACATCCGTGGCAAAAGAGAAAAGTGAACAATGTTATGCACGGTAGAGGCCGCAGTGCAAAGCAAGGGAATTACCTCAAGGAAAACCTTAGGGATATTAACGATGAACGCTAGTCCCTGTCATTTTTAAGATTGAACAAGAGTTGTCGAAGGGAGCTAGCAGTACTCTTTCAAGAAGAATAGAATTGGGGTATTGGGATACACCAAAAAACGTTGTCGGACTCAGAAGGTTAAATCATCGAAGGGAAGACCGAGGGGGATTCTGGGTAAATAGTATTTTCTTCGAGAATTCGAAGAAATGTCGAGAGTTGCAACAATAAACAATATCCTATGCATACAATATGAGCCTTATTAAGTGCTTACCCATAACCCCTTTCGGTCTTACCTTCGATGATTTAACCTTTTGAGCCCGACAACGTTTTTTCAATTTGGTGTAATCATGTCCTTTTATTGGGTTTGATACAACTTTTACAATTTTATCCCAGTTTGGGAATTGAAGAAATGAAAAACAAAATTCCTGTGATTGTTAGTGTCGTCCAAGATATACGTGGAGAAGATGGGTCCTGGACATGTGTTTTCTATTTAGAATGGTAAAGGGGAGGGGATCCTTTGCTTTTTATGTGTTTTATTAGAACAATATAAGGAGCCATGTTGGAGGGGGCATATGGGGGGGGGGGGGGGGGGTATTGCCCTTTCTGGAGTAAAAAGGGACGATTACGTTACCGGTAAGCAAATCCTGACAGTACACACCTTTGAAAGACTTAGAGTGATATTATTTTGAAGTGCAGTGTTAGAAATCTGTATAGATATCATGTGAGTCCAGGTTAATTCAAAGGGCTAAAAATAACATCCATCTTTTGTAGGTTGGTGATCGTACTGGTCAGATTACCGCACAGATGAACATTTCTGACCTGAAGGCACTGTTAGGCATTCAAGATAAGCAAACACCTATCGATGCTGAAAGGTATCAGTTGTGATCATAGAACTGTCTCGCATTGTAATTGTAATACCTTTGAAAAACACCGCATGTCCAAGTAAGCTAGGGTGGACAAAATAAAGTGAATGGATAAAATCGAGGCAAAGATCTACTAGGATGAAATATAAAGGGCCCGGATACCAGGTACACTGAACTCTTGACGACGCCAGGAAAAACTCCTCCCGTCAGTAGAGTAAAAAAGTTTGAGTGTTGTTTTTGAAATGGCATTTCGTTGTGCCCTGAATTACCACTTGTTACACGGTTGCGAGTGTGCATGGTTCTTTTAAATTTGAAAAAAAAAAACACATTAAAAAATATTTGAAACAAATGAAACAATCTTACTTCAAAAGTCGTTAATAAAGTAGTGGAATTTTTTTAATGTTTCTGTAATGGTTGCTTTTCAGTGAAGTCGGTGCTGAATCAATTCCTCGAAACACCAGTCCAGGATCTATCAAACAGCTTTTCCGGAAACACAGCAAATCTGATACAGGTACAGTCTCCTCATCACCACCATCACTACAACCACCACCACCACCATTATCACCGTCGTCATTATTATCACCACCACCACCACCACCATCATCATCACCATCCTCATCCTCATCCTCCTCATCGCCAACACAATAACGTCTTCACCAACATGCACAAATGTTCCCCCACCCCATTTCTTCATTGGGATGCAGGCCCCCACTCCTCATTCTATATATATGTATCTATACTTTTTTGCTCATATACTCTCTGACACCAGATGTAATTACTTTGTTGTTTACTTGCATTTCTAACTCAGAACCTTTTTGCTTTCAGATAAGCGTAAAGATGGACAGGTATGTGTGCACATTTATATGCTTCTTCATGTTTATACTTTCCTGTTATCACTGACTTCATTTTGTATCGTTCCGTCAACAAGAAGCAATTTTTATATTTTTAAACACCCTATTTAGTATTTTAAATTTGTCACGAACCTTTTCCAAGAGGATAATGTATTGCACAGAAAAATTGGGGAACGTTGGCAAAATTGCACTGCAAATAGCTCACGATTTTGGACTTAAGCAGAACACAAGATCGAGATTTCTCTAGTAAAACTGGCATAGGTAGTTTACTTAGAGGACGGAGGCGAGGAGAAGGGCAAGTGGTACATAACTGACAAAATTCAGTCCTAAACTTGTTTTGTTTGTCTGTTTACAGGGGAAAGATCGAAGCCGTAAACTGTCCAGTCCTGCAGCTGCAACCTCACGGCCAGTAGATGCTGCGCAAGTTCAAGTCAGGGTTTCGTCGTCGAACCAGGTAAAACATCCAAAATAATTAAAAAAGACGACGACGACGACGACGACGAAAATCCTGTCAACAAATTCCTGTAGGGGTATTTCCCTTGGATCAATACATGGAAGTTACTAATTATCTACCCGTGTTTGTAATCTGCGCGGCTGTCTCTCCTTATAGACATGCAGTTGCCGAATGCACTAAACAAGGATCTCCTATTAAATTAGGCTCATTGGTTATTGCATCGCAACATTAGAGTTTGCGTAAGATTGGCGATAAGGCGTCTTTGTTGTCGTTGTTTTTGGGATGACATCATAGGATATTCAGGCGAAAATACATTGACAACTGTATTGCAGCGTCTCTCAGGCTGAATTCTATAGTCTTATTTTGTTTTGTGTTTTCTCTTTACCACATATCCGTTGTTTCTTGTGCAAATACTAATTACCCTCTTGATGTATAAGTAATTATAGCCACCGGGATTGTACAGAGAAATCCGTGTTTTAACGCGTTTTATTTGTCCTTGATAGGCACGTGGAGCTATTGGCGATTCTCTTGATGATAACTTCTTTGATATGATAAGTCGTTATCAAGGACAGCGAATGAACGAGCAAAGATGTGATGCTCCAGATGAGATGGGAACAAAGAGTAAAAGTGCAGATGATTTGTTGGAAATGGTGGCAAGAATACAAGGAGATCGTATGGATGAGCAAAGATTCGAGCTGCGAGACCCTGAAGATGCTGGTGGTGCGTCCTCCGAAAGTAAGTCAATCAACTTCATGAATAGATGTAAAGAGAACCATTCTAAATACAAGGAAGGTGCTACGTGGTAGCTCAAGGTGTTGCATAGGTAATAGGGAGGTGTAGAAGGTGCTATAAATTAGTATTAGTATTAGTATTAGGAAGGATAACTGAAAGATGTTGCATAAAAAATAGACGTAAAAGCTGCTACATGGTAGTACTAGTACTAGGAAGGATAAAAGGTGTTGCATAGATAATTGAGAGATGTAGAAGGTGCTACATGGTAGTACTAGTACTAGGAAGGATATTAAAAGGTGTCGCATAGGTAATAGGGAGATATAGAAGGTGCTGCAAGTTAGTACTAGTACTAGGAATTAATAGAAGGTTTTGCATAGACAGACAGATTGTATTTGGAGGTTTGTACTTAATACGTGCATAAGCTTAGTTGACATATTTGTAGGCACGTTCACTTCGGCTAGAAATGTGTCGCTTTTCTTAATGGAGATTCATGGAGCGACTTCTTCAAGAAGTCG
The DNA here is from genome assembly GCA_011763375.2 of Heteractis magnifica. NCBI lineage: Eukaryota > Metazoa > Cnidaria > Anthozoa > Actiniaria > Stichodactylidae > Heteractis > Heteractis magnifica. The sequence continues at coordinate 9,771 of JAADYU020001683.1, forward strand.
CTGAAGTTCAGTCCTTTGCCAGCAGTTACAATACCTCCGAAAAGAAAAATCGAATCAATATTTAGTACAGTTTCTTCAAAGCGAACATGTAATTCTAACATCATTATCTCAATGGTTGAGACTTCAGCAAAGGAAGGACATGTTAGTCAATTAGTCAAATATATTTAAGCAATAGAAGATGACTCTACCGGTGAAACAGAGCACGCGGGATGTTGGAAGAAACACGAGAGACGTTTGAAAATCACGAGCCGTAGGCGAGTGATTTTGGAACTTTTTCGAGTGTTTCTCCCAAATCTCAAGTGCTCTATTTCACTGGTAAAGTCATAGAAAACTATCTTCTGTTGCTTTTATGATATAGCAATAGGTGAGAGACAAAACCATGTCTTTACTGGTGAAACAGAGCATTCTACCTGCTCTAACTGAGATAGTTAATTGTTCCCTACAGACGTCCGTGTTTCCTGATAAGTGGAAAAAATCTGAAGTCATTCCTCTGTTAAAGGAAGGAGATCATGAGGTACCCAATAACAATCGCCCAGTATCCTTCAGTGTTACCCGCAGCCTGAAAGATCTGTGAGCGCGTAGCCCTAAAGCAACTTACTGAGTATATGGCTCGCAGGAAGTGCTTGACCGACCATCAGAGTGGAAATAAAAAGTTGCACGCAACAGAAACGCTGAATATCTTTACGTCCGATGTGATCTTTGATGCAATGGATCACAAACGTCTAACAGCCTTAGTGCTACAGTAAAACCCCGCGTATAAGAACCTAAAATTTAAGAACCTGTCAAGCTGAAATTTTCATTTTAAGCACCCTTCACATAAGAACCATTTCAGCCTGAAATTTCAAAGTAGGTTCTTAATTTCCAAAGTAATATAAAGTACTGTACTTCAAACTTTTTTTTTCTTGAAAATAAAATACAGTATATTCTGTATTACTTGACCAAAATTATGAAAGAACCCTGGCAGTGTCATAAGACCACAGTACATTCAATAGCTGAGTAACATGTTCAACTGTGTATATCCATGTAGAGCAGCATACATTATAGTATCATTCATGGCAAATAAGCATCAAGTAAGAAGCATAATCCACACAAACTATGATAGTAAAAGAGTTATAAAACTATATTGTCTTGCATTCTGTACAGTGTAGTGTAATGTGAACTATTTAGGCAGTGTCATAAGACCACAGTACATTCATTTCTGTGTA
>JAADYU020001794.1:0-10970 GCA_011763375.2 Heteractis magnifica
TATTTACTAATGTTAGCATGCTCTTTTGAAGGCTGGTTGTTATTACTTTAGCACATGAGCAGAAAGCAGTATTCCTCGTTCACGGCTCATTCATGGCTTTATGCATAGGGTCAATGTTTTATCTTTTATCTAATGTGGGCTCCCTGTGGTCCTCTCCTTTTAAGAATTTCATTTCCATTGACTTGGATGCTCACGAAACAATGGTTCCACGTCGAGACTGAACTTGATTCTTTTATTTATCAAGGCCAAACTCGACTTGAAACCGCTGTATGTCGCGAAAAGGATTCTGATAGTTGTGGTATTATGACATCATCTTATTGTTTTCACCTTAAGACTTGACTGCATATTTATCAGTTTATTATGAAGGGAGTCGCACAATGTCTCCATCAGCGTGTTATCCTGGGGGGAAAAAAGCCATTTCAGTGTTGCTGCATACCGTACTCAGTACGTGATGTAAGTCAGTACCGTACGTTTCCCACTCATACGATAACCATTGTTATGGGAAGCCATTTCAGTGTTATTGCATACTGTACCGTGTACGTGCTGTAAGTCAGTGCCATACGTTTCCCACTCATACGATAACCATTGTTATGGGAAGCCATTTCTACTGCATACCGAACCGTGTACGTGCTGTAAGTCAGTACCATACGTTTCCTACTCATACGATAACTCATTCTTATGAGTGGAAAGCCATTCTAGTGCCTGTTTACCACAAGTCATTCTTACCATGTCATGCTTAAAATTCACGCTTGGGAGCTGCTGGCTGAATGATTCAACAGAATCTGAAGCAAGATGAGGTTCCAGGTGATGGTAAATGTGACCAACCTCTTCGGGATAACGTTCTTTGAAATCCCTAAAAACAAACAATAACTAGATAAACAAACAAACAAACAAACAGAGAGATAAACACTGAGTCCACTGGTGAGTGAAGTCAGTCGCAGAAAAAAGTAAACGAACGAAACGGCAGAAAAACAGAGAGTAAAAGATATACAACTGGAAAACGAATAACCAACCCATTCCATTCGGTAGTCAAGACTTCTACAAGAGCGTTACCATTATACAGGTCTGCAAATCCTTTGCTTAACTGGCAGAAAATGCAACAAAACAATTTATAAATCCTTACTGAAATACAATATTCATTTTGAGTGAAAATGTACAATTTACTTCTGTTCTTGGTCTTACCTTGGGAATTATAGAGGAAAGAAAGACGACGGCTCCTTTGGCTTGAAGCGAGTATTTACCATAACGAACTCGTAAGGCCTTAGAAATACAAGAAACAAAGCGGCCATAAGTGTACAATTGAAGAGACAGCATTTCTTAGCAATCAATATTGAGAAATATTTAACCACTTTTCTGGTTTTTTCCTCTCTTTTTCATTCACTTCATTCAAAAAAGGCTCATGTTTTCATGCACGCTTTTGGCAAACGTCCGTCACAACTCGACTTTTCTTATTTCTCGCAATGACTAAAGTTATGCTCAAGTAATTAAAGACTGCTTTTTTACCAACCTTAAGGGAAGGCAAGCTGAAGGTTAAGATGTCAGGAATATTGTCATTCACAAGTTCAGGATTTCGTTTAAGCTAAAAAGAAAACAGAGCTTTTTACTCATGCTTCGACATGATTTGACTTTTGAAGAAATCCAAATTTTCAAAATAAACATGAATGACCTTTACCTTTTGCAAGACGTCAAAAATTAGTTGAACTTCAGCGAAGAGCAAAAAATCTTCCTGTAAAACGAAATGTCAAATAACAGAGTCAAAATCTGTATCTAAATTTAGCTAGTTAAGAAAAACTAGTTCAGAGATTAAACTAGCTAGTTAAGAAAAACTAGTTCAGAGATTAAACTAGCTAGTTAAGAAAAACTAGTTCAGAGATTAAACTAGCTAGTTAAGAAAAACTAGTTCAGAGATTAAACTAGCTAATTCCGCAGTCAACATTTTATAAATCTAGTGTTTATGCTTTGAATTTACACTGTACCTTCTTGTTCAAGTCGAATACTGCATTTCCTAGTCCAGGGACAGCCACAGTTATAACATTAGAATCTTTAGAATACTTTATTCCTACGAAGAAGAGAGTATGGAATCTTAGAATACGTCAAAAAAAGTAGATATAGCGAAGATAGTTATCCAGCTGAGAGGAAATAAATTTTCTAACTAATCACAGTTCGTTGTGATTTTTCATGGCCGGCCCTACGTTCAAGCACTTTTTTCTACCTAAAAACAATCAAAAATTTAATCGGATGTATTTTGACTCCTAGAAGAGTTCAAAACTATTAAACAGACTGAAATTTTATCTGTGAATCATCTAAAATCCACACGAGAAATTATTTTGAAAACAAAGAGTGAGGGCCGAAGATTTTGTCCAACAGTGCTTTGCGCAGCTAGTTGTTCGCTCAGCTGGATAGAGTAACAAGAAACATGGCTTTGAATCTTTGCTTTCAAATGGTTTTCGACTTACCGTCACCAAAATTGTTTTTCTCCAACTCGGAAATAATCTTCGAAAAAAATTGAAGAAAGAGTTATCGATTAAAAAAATTATTGGAAAAACTAATCTTACAACAAAAATCAAATTATGAAGTAAAGTCATTAAGGGAAAGCTTCTGGAGTTCGGAAAAGTTACATTCAGAATGATTGAGTGAGATATAAATTGACTGAGAGATTTATAAATAACTTTGAAAACAAGAAAATTCGAAAATTATTAGCCAAAATTTTGCTATGATATATAAAATGTGAAAGAACTTTGCACAAATTTGAAAAAAAATGACTAAATAGAAAAATTTTAGGGAGAATTTCAGTGCAAAAGATATTTAAACTGACCTGGTTCTTTTTGAGCTGTAAATCTTGAAATATTCCAGCATTATCGTTGTTTGTCAAAAGGAATTTTTCGTTTCCTTGGTCGTAGTACATCGTGTGGCTGTTCATCCCAGAGCCTGAACCAACTGCAGCAAGCTACATACATATATAAACGAAAACACTATCTTAGAAATATGTTTTTATCCCTAAAGAACTATGAAGGCTAAAGAACTATTCTTTCCAAAGTAAATGTAGTAGTTTCAAAATAGTAGATTTTTTAGTGTTTCACCTAATTTATTAAAAGAAATTACGAAGTTAGCGTGAAATTCTTACCACAGAATCAGCAGACATCGAGAATGTCAAGGATTTACCGCCAAAAATGTTTGAAATACGAGTTGGGAAGCTTTCTTTTAAGGCATTTGGGTGAGAAAGAATCCCATCTAGTCCTGCTGCTTCGTCAGACTGAAAATACGAAAATTTGAGATTTTATTCTGTGGCATACTTAGTTCACGTTTTGAATACCTACTTTAAAAACATCTCTGGAAGCCTACCTCTTGTACAGGGAAAGATACTTGTGCAGGAATCTTCAGTTTGTCTCCTATAAAATTCAAAAGCAATAACTCAAAGAGCTAGACGAGCTAGACAAGCTGGAAGAACAAAACATTCTTAAATCTTGCCTGTCTTCTTATTTAGAAAAAACTAAACTGGTGACTTATTTTCATATAAATTTTTTTACATATTTTTGACAAAAGTTTTTTTAGAAAGTCAATAGGTAAATTCAAGCTAACCAATCTTGTTTCTTTTCTACCCACTCCAAAATACTAACTGCAGATATAATTATAATTTCTATCTCAGAACATTTTAGATTAGAAAAAGCTTCTTTCCTGTAATATGCACATTGACAAATCAAATACAATTGTTTGCAAGATGGGATTTTCTTGGTATAGTTTCAAATGAGATAACAGTGAAATGAAGTTTTCCATTACCCTGTACAACACCATCTACTGCAATCAAAACTCTGGCTTTTGGACGTCTGAAGACATCACCAGCCATTAGGCCAGCCCAGCTAATATCCTACAAAACATACACAGAAAAATTAATCAAGAGCAAAAATCAAGTCACAGTTGAATCAGGGAGAAAAAAGCAATCTATAAATTCTTATCATAAAATGAACAACAATATTGGACAGAAAAGCCAAGAGGAGTGCACTTTTTGTCATGTGATTCTTGACCATTTCAGTGCCAAATATAAGGAGAACAGACTATAAAAACTTAATATCTACACCACTTTCTTATAAGCATAACAAAATATCCCTTAGTAAAACTACAGAGAACACTTGCATTAAAAATAATCTGTCCTAAGTTTTGGCTGCTTTCAAAGTCTAAGATTAGCTAGATGGATACTTGAAAAGACAGACCTCTCTAAGACAGTCGGAGATTGCCATTCTGTAAAAAATACAATCTAGTCACTAACATCCTCTTCATGTACAAGAACACCACAATTGTAAGGGGCAAGAGTTGGTTTTTAAGATATCTATCTAAAGGGTAGAAATAGACCCTATTTTAAACAAACTCACCTTAGGTACAGAGAACCCAAGAGCCAGTGTATTAACACTAGATATCTCACTGGATGGAATGGGTCCAGCATCTTTTAGGAAGGACACATAGCTTGGAGCATGAGTGATGGAGAGCACAGAAGCTGCAGTATTCTGTGTTTATAACATATGTTATTTAGTATAAAATAGAATAGAAAAGGTTGTTTATGAACATGATATTAATGGCTCACAGCATCAGTGAAACACTACATATTCAAGCTGCAGCTGATAGTCCATACCATACTTTTTACACAGTCCTTCAAGATTAGTTTCCTTCTCAGCTGTTATTAGTGTCAGTCAAATCCCTCCTGACTAACAGGTGACACGAGCCAAACATTCCTTTCTGATTGTTAAGTGTGAGCCAATCATATGTGTCGGTAGATGGAGATGAACCGCTTTGGCATTAAATCTGCACTAAAGCTGTGAACAACTTGTCTTAGAATGAAGCTGAATATATTTATTTTGCTTTGTTTATATATATATATTAGTTTAGCTCATGTCTGCATTTGCAGTCTTTGAGTGATCCTTTCAGATCATATCTTAAATCTTTCCTCTGAGAGCCTTTCGGTAGAATCCATGAATGAAAACACACAAAAAATGTCTTTAGGCTGATATGAGATGCTTTATTCCTGAATTTTTATATTCTAAAGCAGAAAATGATCCCTTGGTGATTGAAAACATCCGTGAATAACGGCCAATTCAAATGAAATATCTGCCAAGGTCAAAGGTCAGCTTTCCAGAAAATGGAAGCCTGCATTTCATTGGTTGATTCTCGGGAAAGGAATGTTTGGCTCAAGTCAGCAGCCGTTAGTGGGGAGGGAATTGACCAACACTAATAACAGCTACAAAGGAGACTATTCAAGATCTGTTCTACTTAAGGCTGTAACATAAGCTTCTGTCAATACCAATATCTGGTTTTTATGTAACTTTTGAAAGCTATTAGCTCGCAAACCTCTCTGTCATGACCCCTTCTTGTACCTTCTCCATCTCTTCCTTCTTTCACAGTCATATATTTAATAAAGTTCTAAAAGTATCCCACAGTTGTTTCTAGCAATGGTTAAAGGAAATGGGGGTTACAAGCTTAGTAGTTTCTTGTCACTGGGTCTGTGTGGTACCTGGAATCTCCTCTCCTGTGTTCCTAAAGGTTTTTGTCCAGATTTTCTCTTCTGTAAAATCAACACTTCTCTAAAAGTGTGGCAGGGGAGTGGTGGTAGTGGTGGTGGTGGTGTGTGTTGGGTGGGAGGGGGGAGGGGAAGCGGGGGGAGTGTGGGCACCTTATATTGGACTTGCGTCCTTTCATGACCATCCCTGCCCTATCTGAAAAAGCTGTTAAAAACAGTTATACTATGATAACAGTGTAGTATGCTGCATGTAACATACTTTTGCAGGCTCCTTGATGATGAAGGCATGTCGAACATCATTAGGAATACCAAGGACACCTGCAATGAACAGACATTAGTTAATCAGGTGCTCAAGTCCAAACTAATACCACAATTTTGATATATTTCCTAATGCCAAACAAAATGAGGAATGCATGTAAGTTATTTCCATAGTTAGAGTAGTAAGCTGGCAATAAAACTAACTTAGAAATCCAGCAAACAATTCAACAAAATTTGGCATTCACATACACTGAAGGCGAATATGGCATCCAATTTGAATAACTATTATTCTGGACTGACTAGCCTCATGTTCAAGTGGAAACACAAATACACTTTTACATGTATGAGAGGCTAGTGAGTCCAGAACAATAGTTATTCAAATTGGTCACCATATTTGCATTCAGTGTATTACCCATTTTCAATAAATCATCTAATTTGAACAAGCAATGGAATACTCTCTGGCTGATAGCACATGATGGGCAGTGTTTGCTTGTCATAGCATTGTAGTCTGATCATGAGATTCATTCAGCTGATTGATACCAAGCACTAGAGTACTCTCTGGTTGATAGCACATGACGTACAGTGTTTACCTGTCATTGTGGTCTGATAATGAGATTCATTCAGCTGATTGATACCAAGCAAAAGAATACTCTTGGGATGATAACACATGAGGGACAGTGTTTGATATTATTTAGTAAACTGCAGCAATGCTATACATCTACCGACCATACAGCATATGTTTACATGTATGTGTTTTGGAGAAGATGATGTGACAAGTTCTGAGTCAGAGTCTAATGAGATTATACAATACTTGTGTCGAAGGTTAGCTAACAAAAGGTTAAATCCCTAACAATTACAATAAACAGAAGAAAGCAAGCCAAACAACAAAGCCAGATAACGTTCACTGTATTCTGGCATAAAGTCAAGGCTTGTATTGAGGGGGACAACTCTAGAGCTTGACCCACGATGTTTTCTCTTAGGAAACAGCTGATATAAGATGGTGTGAGGAAACTTGATAAGGGAGGAACGGAATCGAGCAAAATCGGCTCGTACTCTCCACCGCCCAGCAAAAAACACATTCATCCTTAAACTAGTCTTGGAACTGCGGAAATAGTCAATCCAAAAGTACGACACAAAGAGATTTTGAACCGTAGAGCATTATGAATATCATATCATAATATCAATATCAATGAATTTGCAAGACTTGTTCGTTATTCAAACGAATCGTCAAAGAATTTTAAAACCCCAAACGTCACACTTTAATATGAATAATCGAATATTTTGAAACCTTTCATCAGAAACAGCAATATTCTGAAGAATTTCCCCTGCATAGACGTAACAAAACCACTAAAATTGCATTCCGGTACAAAATCTAATTAATGATTAACGCTTTCAATAGTACAAACTTACCAACAGACAAAGAAATTACAAGAAATGCGGACATATAAACCACGAGCTTCGAAGTCTTTTCGTCCGCCATCTTGGATTTGTAGTTGTTCTGTCCCGTGACCCAACGCTGACATGATCCTTCGAAGGCTCAGGGGTGAAGGTATGCCTTAGGAGAATTTGAAGAAATCTCTATCATAAATGCCTTTATTTGCGTATAAAATCAAATCTCTGAGACAAAAAATAACTTCATAAGAGTTTTGAAAAATAATGAATACTCTAAAGGGTTAAAAGAGAAATAAATTTGTAAAAATTGTGTAATAGTTGAGATTAAAGTAAGAACAAGATGTATGTTCTCTTAAGGTGACATGACGTCATGTTCTCTGGAGAGCAGCATATGTAAATGAGGAAATGACCGCGTTTTACGCTCCAAAATTTTTGTTTTCTCTCTGTGATTTTTGCCTTTTAACAGATTCTACCACCCTGATTGTCCCCTAGGAATGGCATCTGAAAATGCCTTAAGCACTTGGGACATATCAGTGAGTCAAAATGTGTCAAAATCGTCTTCAGAGGCTGAGGAAATCGAGAGAGTGTAAGGGATCGTAGTACATCGTAAAGCCTGTCTGGGGCTGACATTCTGTTCCGCCTCGTGCCTCTTCTGATACAATTCTCTTCTTAAATCTTTCTAAAGGCACCCAGACGCCCCGGAAGACCTCAATACAGCTAGAGTGAAGCCTAAACTTAGTGAAGACACGCCGCCTCCATCAGAGGTATGAATGGATTTAGAGCTTTTCTATTGTGAAGACATGGTAGTATTCATTATACCGCATGACGTATCGCGCTCGTAGCAATGCTATATGACTTACGACTCTCCTCACTTTAAAACCATTTGAAAACATAATGGCAATTCTTAAGCTTTCCTTAATCACGCCTAATATCACAGTAAGTGGCACTCGTTCGTATTTCTGAAGGAATCAGAAATCCAAAATTTCAAAGGGTGTATAATCGAGATCGTTGGACTGTGCACCAACATTAAGTTTGCAGAACATGAACCAGCTCAAGAAGGTTTGGTCACTGCGAAACTTCGATCGCACTTTCATTTTAGCAGGAGTAATGTATTATGTACTAATCAAGAAACCGCCACGATGCAAATTTATGTGAATTTGAAGTAAATTTATGACAGTATTTCGGAATGACCCCTTCTTGAGACCATTACATTAGGGCTAACGTAGTGACGCTATGAGTTGAAGATCGTTCTGTTCTGGGAGCCCGGGATCTTTCTCTCTACCGAAATAATCGTCCGATCTTCAGTCTTACAAATCCTGAAGATCCACAAATACTCCAGAGAGGTCCTATCTACGTCTAATAGGTTGACTAAGGTATGCAATGAAAGTTTCTCAGGATATAACTATCGCGACATTCATAACCCAGTCTAGGAAGCGATCGTAATTTTTACAGAGACGTGGCTGGCTAAACGCCGATCGTCGTAACTCGTGTTTATCAAATCGCACGTGATGTTTGCAGGTATGCAACGGTGTCACAAAGAAAGACTCGACTCTTCTTGGCGGACAACGACAATCAACAGTGCTCTTTGTCCGCCATATTGGTCGAAGGACGATCTTTGGGGATTTCGAAATTTTGTCCCCATTGACGTGTTCTTCACAAATTCGAACGTGTGTACCTTCACGTTTGACGTCTCGAATCTGTATTCCATCGCTGGGATGTTTTTCCTTGCTAAAGGGTTTTATTTAAGTGTTGTGTTTTAAGAAAGTTTTAAAGCTGGTATTTCAGAATATAGGTGTAGGCTTTTAAGCAACCGTGGGCGAAATAGGTACCCCTTCTTGTCCCCAGATACGCTTACGCTACGTCTTTGTCCTTCCTTATTCATTTTTGCTGTTTGCCTCTTTTCAAAGTACGAGGCTTTTATCAGTGTGAGGCTGTTATCGAGCCTTTTTGTAAAACCATGGACAGGTATTTTAGGCCATTGTCATCGCCAAAGTTTAAGGTCGGTCGGAGTTGTTCCTTAAAAGAATTCATTGAACGTTTTTTCTGAGCATGTTTCGTTGCTAATGAGTGCAAAATCATCAAAAAGGTCCGACATAATTTTCTGGAATCGAAGGACCAGTTTCAGGATTGAACACGATGTTCCACATAAACGATCCTAGTTATAGGAAACCGAGAAATACCGAAGAATTTGGTAGTAGGAACTTGCCGTAGCCAAACCGAGCCAAGACAATTGTAGTATTGCGAAGTTCACTGTATGCAAATATAAGTCGCTTCCAGTTTGTTGCACTGCTGCCATTGCTCGCTGTTATTTTTCCCCCCTATCCCAGGTTAGTTTGATTCTTCAGAAGCTATTCACTCCACGCTAGAACTATCTATTCGATGGACAAAGAGGCACTCGTGCTTCGCCGAAGAATTCCTCTAAATACAATTAACTCTTTCGTGTGGCTTGCACTGATCTTTCGTATCTGTGAAGCATTTCAATATATCGATGCGTATTCATAAAGATAAAGACGTTGTCCTCGTTTATTGATTAAAATTGAACTATGCAAGAGCTGGCGAGAGGTTTGCTAAACTTTACACTAAAACCAAACCACTAAGGTCGGCAAAGTCGCCATGTTCCCGGAGTACAAGTTCTTCATTTTCACATGACAAAGTCCTTAAATCTGGGACTGCGTTTTCGAACGACTTTGATATTTTTGAATCTCAAAGCACGTCTCCGCGTATATTGTACAACTCCCGAGTTCAAAGGTTGAACACAATTAAAATTTACGATGTGGCACTTCGTCACACTGTTAATGAGCATTTTTACAAGTGTCTATCGGAACAGAAAGACTTTGGCAATGAATCCTGGTATGTCTTAAAACTGTTGTTCTTTTTCTTAAAATTCTTACTAGTCCTTTTTAGACAATTTGGCAATGTCATAAATATCTTATAGTACTCTGGAGGTGGTTTGAACGATTGCTGATTACTGCTACGTAAGGCCTAGAACTTTTATATCCCTGCAAATCCTTGAACTTAGCGAACTCAGCACGTTGACTTCCGTGTCTAGTGCACAAGGAACTCATAAGACAGAGTGAAGACTGCAAATCCGTGAGAAAGTTGGCTTATTCCCAATCGGAAGCGCAGGGTTAGTTGTACTCTGAAGTTCTCGTTAACACGATGTAAATTAAGGCTCAGAATTTTAACCTTTCGCTTTTTTAAGAACGAATTCATGTAATTATTCAGCCAAAGGGCAGATACAGTCAATCAAAGGCCAATCTATCGGCGACAGTTTTGGCGAGTTTCGTTTTCTTTCCATAGTTGCGTTACGAGTTGCGTCGATAAACATTCGTGTTGTTGTGTCACGCAACTTCAACACGTGACGTCTTGAAAATGAGACCACTGTGTCACGCTTTACGATATTGTCATGAAGAACTACATCTTCATCTTGATTCAAAAGATCTTTTAATCAAACATAAAGATGATGTTCACACATCGTAGCAACCCATTACCTCATGAAGTTTCATTTACTTTAGGAACTGGAAATAACACAATCTTATTCTCTAAGTTTCGTGTTAGTAAAAAAGCTAATCTTTCCCAGTTTCCAAGAGTAAGAACGAAATTGCATCCTGATAAGTTTTAACACTTGCTGTGCAGCTGCTTGCTCTGTTATTTTCTTTACTGGCATTCAATGCTATTCTTCTTGGCTTGTCGTTCTGTGCACCTTGCTAATAGCCTAGTTTTTGTGCTGTCATAAAACAGGGGCGTGCGCAGGGAGGGTTCCAAGGGTTCCGGAACCCCCCTTTTCTTGGAAAAAATGTCAATTTTTAAGCAT
>JAADYU020001905.1:0-10968 GCA_011763375.2 Heteractis magnifica
TGCTAACTTTGATGTCTCGCAGTATCGAAGATCCTTGAACACCATGGTGGTTGTTATGCTAACGACGTTGATGCTTTGCCGTATTTTTGCTCGGCTGTTGCATCATCTGCTGTCAAAAATGGGGGAAATGACATAAAAGACAATTCGTATTCAATAACGCCCTATAAGATGTTAAAGATAAGTGAGTTGATAGTAGCCACTAACTCAACGGTAAATCCTTTGGTGTACTTGTGGCGTATGCGAGACATTCGTAAAGCAGTGAAAAGTACAGTCTATAAACTACTGAGACAAGAGCATCACTCGGACCAAGGCGAGCAAGTATATTAATTAAGAAATATACTTTCGTACAAGTAACCCAGTAGTTTATATTTCGGCCCAGTAAGACTATATCAAGATGAACGAGAGACATTCAACTAAACATTTTTCTTTTTCTTTTCGTATTTCTTTCTGTTTCATTTTCTCTTCTTGTTTTCTTTTCTTTTTCTTTTTCTTTTCTTTTCTTTCTTTCTTTCTTTCTTTCTTTCATTCATTCATTCTTCTTTCTTTCTTTTTCTTCTTTTCAAATTGTCTAAAGATCTATTGAATTGACGACTTTGGTGTTTTTTTCTAAAATCTAACATTAAAAATTAATTAATCAATAAAACTTGTTAGTGCCAAATCATCGTTTATTGGTTTTTTTTTAGTCTCTAGTTTTTTCATTGTCCCGTGTTGATTTCGCCCCCTGTGTATTGTAATTTCGTTCCTTTTTAAGTATGTGCATATATAGTTAAGTTCAGTTCAACGTCGACCGTTAACCGTACACATACACATCGTTTTGTAAGTATTTCTTCTTTTTTCAGTCATTTTTTGCTTTTATATTGTAATCTTTAAGTATCGTATAGTCATTTCTATTTTTGTCATTTTAAGGAACTGTATACAGATCACCGTTACGAGTAAAACGTGTAATTTTTCAATAAACCGTTTACTGCACCAACATTAGTTCAAAACGATGTATTGACGTGAACAACCTAGGAAAACCGCCTAAGGAAAAGCTTACGACCGCGAAGGAAAGAAAGCTAAGTGCAAGTCTATATCAGCTCAAATCAAGAAATTAATGGACAAGATCGAATCAAGTTCGCTTTATGTTGATAATGTTCACTATGTGCGAATGATCTTCAAATTCTTGGTCAACTGAAAGACGAATTTCAAAGGGAATTTCAATCATGGCTCACTTACCTAGACAACGAAGAGGACGTACGACAAACTCACGGATGGTATGAAAACAAGCGTCAAGAAATAGAGACATTCTTTTCTGGAATGAACGATTGGATTGTTAACGCCAAACGGAGAAGATCGAAGAACAACTTGACAAGCTCGCTTCGGATAACATGAGTGGTACATCAAAGCAGTCCAGGTCATCAATTATAGCCATTGAAAGAGCAAGAGTAGCAGAACTACAAGCCCAATCAGCCTTGCTGGAAAGGAGACAAGCATTGCGCAACCAAATAGAAAAACTGGACGTCGAAGAAAAGATAGCAGTTGGTAAAGCACGTGAACAAGCAATTATTGAGACAGAAGAGGTGAAAGATTCAAAGAGAATTGGAACTTCACAGACAACGCCATACCGAAGCAGAGAACCCTACAAAGTCGAAAGCCCACTAGCAAAGACTTTTCCAGTGTTCCATCTCAAGCAACCTTTATTTCCATTCTCCTTGAAGAAAGAGCCGATTTCGCCTATGCCTCGACGGACAGTTAAACCCACTCCATCACCTATCAAGGTATCGCCGATTCCATCATCCGTTGCAACCAAGTGTCATGCAGCAAATATTTACAGAGGTTTTAACCGTGAACATGAGTTACCGCCTCGTACGCCACTACCTACTGACTTTATGACGCCTTTGCGATCTGATTTCCAGTACCCTTCAACATATCCACGTCAAGATGAAGTATCACTCGCGCAATTTCTAGATCGGCAGAACAAGTTAACAGAGATAATGACTGAGCATCACCAAAGAAGTCTCCTACCACCTTTGACCTTATCCACCTTCACCAGTGACCCTGTGGACTTCACCACGTTCATCAGTAACTTCGAATCACAGATTGAATCTAAAGTCTCGTCCTGTGAAGTTCGTCTACGATACCTCGAACAGTCTTTAGAAGGTGAAGCTAAGAACTTGATCAAGGGATGTCGATACAAAGATGCGAAAGTTGGTTATCCAGAAGCCAAGAAACGTTTGAAAGATAAATATGGAGATCCTTATAAAATCTCAAATGCTTACATCAGAAAGGCTACAGAATGGCCTGTAATATGTCCTGGAGATGATGCCGCATTAGATCGCCTGTCTACTTTCCTAACTCACTGTGTGCGCCGTGGAATCGATGTCATACCTCTCAATCTTGGATCACCCACAGAATCTCCAGAATTTAGTAAGAACGTTGCCTCTATATCTACGAGACAGATGGAGGAGACACGTTAAAAGAATTTCAATATAAGATACCCAACTTCAAAAGTTTTGCTGATTTTATAAAGAAGGAAGTTCAAGTCACCACAGACCCTGTGTTTTCTAAGGAAGCTTTGGCAAAGACTGATACAAAGGAACAAAGAAGTAAGTTAGTAAAGCCAGCCGTCAATCAAAAGGGAAGAACTTACAGAGCTACTAGTCACGCCGTTAAAGTTGTATCGCCTGTAACAGTCCAAGTAAGTTCCAGCTCGAAATGTATTCTATGCGATGAAGCTCACGATCTCGACGATTGCAATCAGTATAAAGACAAGACGTTGAATGAAAGAAAGAAGGTTCTTGCTGAAAAACAGATGTGTTATGGATGCTATAAACCAGGTCATCGATCACGTGGTTGTATATAAAAAAGAAAATGTGCTGTTTGCGAAGGACGATACCCAACTGGTCTTCATGATTACAACTTCTCGCCAACTTCAATCAAGCCTAGTTCGTCAAGTGAAACTCAATATTACAAATCAGATACAATAACAACACCCTTAGCAGTAGTCGTGTTCTCAACTCAAGAACCACTGCCTCTGAAGCATGCGATATTACTACAGATCAAGCTCAATCGTTACCAATCGTTCCTGTCAAGCTACAGTGGAAGAACAAACAGATCTCTACTTATGCAGTGCTCGACAGCTGTAGTACAGGTACATTTATTACTGATGATATCTACAATCAGCTGAAGAAAGAAGGTGCAGATACAACAACGAACGATGAATGGTGAAGCACTTCAAGGTACTAAGGCTGTTACTGGTCTCAAGATCTCCGATCTAAAAGCAACATAGAGCTACCAAGAACGTTCACAAGAGAAAGCATCCCATCATCTGAGAATGACATACCTCAACGTGAAATAACTGACAAATGGCAACGTCTAAATCGAATAGCAGACCAGATTCCTGAACCCTTACAAGATTCAAAGGTCGGAGTACTGATAGGCACTAACTGTCCAAGGGCAATCGAACCAAGAGAAGACTTCGTTGCAAGTCAAAGGAATGGCCCGTATGCTGTTCTGACGTTTGCTGGATGGACCATCGTAGGACCTTTATACATCCGCAACAAACAAAATTGTATCAATTCTAACCGGGTCTGCGTCAAGGAGGTGAACCCAGTAAAGTCATCGATGGACCATGTTGCGTTAGTCAGCAGTACTAAGGAGATCACTATCACCCCAAAGGCGCTTAATAGCATGATGGAGTTAGAATTCAACGAAAGGATGGATAACAAGCGAGTCCACATATTCTCAATATGACGAACAGTTCTTGAAGATTATCTAAGAAGGAATTAAATGCAAGCATAGTCATTACGAAATGCCACTTCCGTTTAAAGACAGTAATGTATTCATGGCATCCAACATGGAACAGGCTGTCTCAAGAACCGCATGGATAAAGAATAAACTACTTAAGAATCAGAACATGCATGAAGATTATGTTAATTTCATAAATGATCTACTTGAAAAAGATTATGCCAGAAAAGTACCATCATCACAAGCTCCATCTGCACCAGGTAAAGTTTGGCATCTGCCTCATCACGGAGTATACCATCCTCACAAATCATAGAAAATACGTGTAATCTTTGACTGCAGCGCAAGATTCAATGAAGCATCTCTTAACAGTAAATTGTTGCAAGGCCCAGATTTAACGAGTTCCCTGATTGGAGTACTGACAAGGTTTCGCAAAGAGCCAGTAGCCTTTCAAGCTGCTATGTTTCATCAAGTCCGTGTAGTGGAATTAACATCGTAATTTTCTCTGGTGGCCCAAAGGAGATCTGTCGCAAAGTTTACACGAGTACCAGATAAATGTTCATTTGTTTGGAGCAATCTCCTCACCTAGCTGCGCCGATTATGCAGTCCGAAGGACAGCTGACGATACAGAAAAACGAATTTGGAAAGGAAACGGCAGATGTCCTAAGAAAGAATTTCTATGTAGATGATTACTTACGCTCAGAAGAAACAGAAGAAACAGCCATAGAACGCTTACACAATACAATCGCAGTATGTTCGAAAGGTGGTTTTATGCTTACAAATTAGGTTTTAAGAAATAAGAGTCGCACATCTCCCTTATTGGTGGGGAGGATGTTAGTGCCAAATCATCGTTTGTTTTTTTTAGTCTCTCTTTTCATTGTCCCGTGTTCATTTGGTCCCCTGTGTATTGTAAGTAAGTTCGTTTTTAAGTATGTGCATATTCAGTTAAGTTCAGTTCAACGTCGACCGTTAACCGTACACATACACATCGTTTTGTAAGTATTTCTTCTTTTTTCAGTCATTTTTTGCTTTTATATTGTAATCTTTAAGTATCGTATAGTCATTTCTATTTTTGTCATTTTAAGGAACTGTATACAGATCACCGTTACGAGTAAAACGTGTAATTTTTCAATAAACCGTTTACTGCACCAACAAAACCCACTGATTCCAAAAATTCAAATTGATCATATCTGCACTTGAATGCTGTTATGATTTGTTTAGTCAAATAATGGGTCGTATGCTGTTATTGCGTTGCTTCTCACCACTGTGAGTCCAACGAGTCGGGTCGCTGGTATGAGCCCTGCGGATTCTACACGTGAGTAGAGTTTGTCAGACGTGTTATTAACGGCGAGTTATGCCAAGTTGTATAATGTTTGTTTGTTTGATTTCTTGTTTGTTTGTTTGTTTGTTTTTCTGTTTTAATTGAATGATGGAACATGTTTTTAATCCAACAACAAATTTTTAATCGAAATGCAATAAAGTTTAGCGGCCTCGTTTCAGTGCCTATTGCTAGCCGTGTAGAGTGTGTTTAGCTATTCCCAACAGGATCAAAAGACAAAGACATGGCGTCCATGTTGGTGTCACAGACAACAGGACGTAATGAGAAATCTTTTGTTAGAAACCAAGCAACATGACCGCAATGACGTCACGTGAAGACACTCTATAACCACCCTGACAGAACAAGCACAAGTCATTTGGACGATAAGGCGGTAAGCCTAAAACCAGGGAATGGATTCCAATCAAAGCTGTTTCTTCCTTCGATACGACCCCCTTCTTCAGTTACCAACGTTTCGTACGACTCTATCCGTGTCCTATTTCATCACATCACTATCAGCTGTGACTTTGAATTTTTTAATTCTTTATTCCATTTGGAAAAATCCAACATTACACAAGCCTTCGTATCTTCTTCTTGCTAATCTTGCATCCACGGACTTTTTGTTTGGAGCCATCGCTGAACCACTGATAGTATTCGCTTATTATGCCTACATAAAAAACTGGGCGACAATTTTTTGTTATCTATCGTTTACTTCACATTTCTTTTCATATTGGTTAGCCTCTGTATCCATGTACAGTTTGGCACTGATAAGCATTGATCGGCTGTTGGCCATTAGACTGAAAAACAGATATCGATCGTTCGTTACATCTCAGCGTATCAGGATAGTGACTATCCCATGTTGGATTGGAATGTTTTTCCTTGTGTTGACTTCTTTTTTAACAAATGTTCATTACACGGCATTTAATATATCTGCATCATTCATCCTGTTTGTCTTACTCTCCATCATAACGACTTGTTACTCCATGACCTTCTACTCACTGAAGAAGCTCACGTCTTCTGTATCGTCGACCAACCAACAACCAGATAATGAAACTGCTAACTTTGATGTCTCGCAGTATCGAAGATCCTTGAACACCATGGTGGTTGTTATGCTAACGACGTTGATGCTTTACTTGCCGTATTTTTGCTCGGCTGTTGTATCATCTGCTGTTAAAAATGGGGGAAATGATATAAAAGACGATTCATATTCAATAACGCCCAATAAGATGTTAAAGATAAGTGAGTTGATAGTAGCCACTAACTCAACGGTGAATCCTTTGGTGTACTTGTGGCGCATGCGAGACATTCGTAAAGCAGTGAAAAGTACAGTCTATAAACTACTGAGACAGGAGCATCACTCGGACCAAGACGAGCAAGCTTGACTTTAATTCAAAATGGACACTGATAATACATTGAAATAAAAAATTTCCTGTTTCTTTTGTATGTCTTTCTTCCTTCTTTGTTATCTTTTGTTGTTATTGTTGCTTATTTTCTCAGTTTTTTACAAATAATGGTAATCTTCGTGAACAGGAGTCATTTAATTTCTTTTTGTTTTTCTTATTCGTTCTTTTCAAGTTGGTGCATGAATGGATTTTTTTCGATCCTTTTATTGTTGCTGCAATTTTTTAAAATTCAAACGCCCTTTCATAAAAATGCTCACCAGGTAAACGTCATTTCATACCCATGCTGCATGTGTCATGAAAATTATCCACAAATACGTCATTCATTCATTTATTCATTCATTCATTTATTCATTCACGAATACTACGTTCGCGAAAAACATTGTTCTAGAACAGCTTCCTAAAATGATAACGTAAAAACTACTTGTTGCGGAGAACCATGGCTAGAATACAAATTAGTGAATTTGAAGACTAACAGAAAATTTGCAGCCATTTGAGCGTGTAACAGCTGAGTTATGGCTTGTTGAATACAGAATTTTTTCCATACAAAGCCTGTAATTTTTGGCTTACTTCCAGCCGATTTCAACCAAGCAATAAGCATGATAAGGAAAACTTCACTTTAAACTTTGGTATCTCCATATCAAATGCCACTAATGTAACCAAATTTTGATAATAGTTTAACAGAAATATGGTACATAACATATGAAGTTTTCAAAACTGAAGAAGAAAAAAATGGTGACATCAAACTCTTTACTCTGTCTGATATTACGATGAAATTTAAACCTTGATAAAAGGTTATTTATGTAATCGAACTAACAGTCATATTCAGCTGCGGTTTGTTAGTAGTTTTATACTTGTCTAGTATATATGCAAAGCAGTAAGAGTTGGACTGGCTTGTTTATTTAAAGATTCTGTACGGCAGAACATGAAGGACAATTTTAGTAACAGGTGACAGTAGTCTTTAGGAGAATATCAAGAAAAACAAGGAACTTATGACAAATAAAGATTCTAGTCCATTAGTCGTTTGGTGAAAAAAAGCCGTTAAAGCTGTCAGAGAAACCCTAATGCACTAGTCAAATGAAACCCCCAGCCCCGGCTTCCGGGAGAAGACGAGGAATTTAACCATCACGTAGTGTTAAATTTAGCACTTTCCCCTGGTCCCCGAAGAAAGATTTGCTGTTAAAGTGTATGAAGTTGAGATCATCACCAACAACAGCATCATCATTATCATCCTCCTCTTTATTTCCTCCTCTCCATCATCACCATCACCACCATCATCGCCACCATCACCACCATCATCATTATCATCATCATCATCATCCTACTCATTATTATCCTCAGCTGCTGCAGCAGCAGTAGTATCATCCTCATCCTCATCCTCATGATATTAATGATGATTGTTAGTGACGGTGATGAGGATAAAGAGGATGAGCATCATACTTTTGTTGCTGCAGCTGCTGATGATAATGAATATGATGATGATGATAATAATGATAATGATGAAGAGGAGGAGGAGGAGGATTTGTGTAGTGTAGTTCTTCCGTTTTGATCTCAAGTAAGCTAACCGCTGACTGTTGTTTTATTCTTGTAAAATACATTAAGCTTAATTGGTAACACTACAACAACAGGGAATATTCCAGTTATAATAAACTGTTATATAGTGGCGATGAATCCATATTTGCCGAAGCATCCGCCAAGCAATTTTTATTACTAAGATGGCTCCCTAGAGTTTTCAGGTAGTTCTAGAGCATCATATTTTTGTTGCTGCAGCTGAGGATGATAATGAATAGGATGATGACGATGATGATAATGATGACCATGATGTTTAACGGGGGGGAGGGGGATGATAACGATTACGATGATGATGATTTATGTAGTGTAGTTCATCCGTTTTGTTCTCAAGTAAGCTAGTTTCTGACTGTTGTTTTAGTCTTCTGAAATACATATATTTTTGCGATAATTCAATTTTTGCCGAAGCATCCGCCAAGCAATTTTTTACTATTAAGATGGCTCCCTAGACTTTTCGGTAGTTCTATGTCAATAGGACATAGTAATCTATGGCTAATGCAGGCTCACACATTGATACCCAATAGGCCAACCATATTAAAGTTCATGAGTTTAGGATTCAATTTTGATAAAGCCGAACAGGTATTAGGTTACCATGGTAACATCACAACTATAATGAAGGCTTTCCGAAAAAAATCGCTTAAATAAGAGTTAACATTAAACGTTTTGAAATAATCTTATATTATAGTGTCAACTAAGTGTTACTTGTTATTTAGTTTAACTTTCCAGCGAAAAGTTCAACATCTTAAAAGAATTAGGAATATGCAAATTGGTATATACAGAGACAGCAAATAAAGGTGGTTGAGCCAACAGTGGACTTCCAGTAGAAGAACCCCAAGCGGAATTCAGTAGAAGACTTCCAAAAGATTATCTTTTAAATTTTTATACTTTTTACTGTTTTACTGATGAGGGCTGAATGGTCGAAACGTTTATTAAATTTCTTGGGACCAGTCAGAAGTTGATGTCTTCTTTTTTCCAGATATTTTCGTGTATGTGTATATGTATATATATATATACATATAGAATGCTATAAATGTATTTAGTAAAAATTTGGCGGCTTTTCCCGAGACGTGTTTTAAAGAGCTTACGAGTGAAGATATTGAAGAATTACTACAAAATGTTACTCCAGAGAAACAAAAATAGATTTTTATTAAAACAATTAGACTGCTCGTTCTCGTTTTCTCTCGGCTTTGATAGTTGACTGGGGCTTCGCCCTCGTCATCTATCAGCCGATAAAAAACTGGAACACGTAGTCTAATTAAGTATATGCATAGCGAGAGAGTTAAAAAAAGTTGCAAAATCCGCTCCTAATTAGGTAGGGGAAAGCATGAGTACTCATATAGTATCTGACAAAATTTGCGTGCTTATTGAAATTGAAATTTTATACATTAAGTTCAATAAGACAGCGGGTTAAAGCACTACAATATTTTTAAATATTAAAACCTATATCAACAAATAGAAAGGGACACTTAGCGACACAGGTGAACACAAATAATTTAATTTTTAACTGACTTAGGGGTGGCCCACATTTAGGGAACGGGAACAATTACAGGACAAACTGTTTGGGAAGTCTTCACTATCAGGTACGACAGAAGAAACTAAGAAGAAATGAATCAAAGCTGTCTTTTTCTCAGGAACTATCTTGTGTTGTTCGATCTTCGTACAACTCTTTGTACGTTATATTCCATTACATCACTATCAGCCGTGTCTTTGAACTTTTTAATTCTTTATTCCATTTGGAAGAATCCACCATTACACAAGCCTTCGTATCTTCTTCTAGCGAATCTTGCACTGGCTGATTTCCTGTTTGGGGCGGTTGGCGAGCCATTAATAATCCTTACACACTTAACGTATCTCAAAAACTGGACTGCTGTCTATTGTCCTGTTTCAGCGAGTTCCCAAGTGGCTGGATATTGGTTAGGTTCTACCTGTATATTTACTCTGACTTTTATCAGTGTTGATCGACTGTTGGCCATTCGACTAAAAAACAGATATCGGTCGTTGGTAACATCTCATCGCATCAGGATGGTGACTCTCCCATACTGGATTGGAATGTTTATCTTCTTGTTGGCTTTGTTTATGACAAATATCCCTTTCATTGTGATTAATATAATTTCTGCGATGTGTATTTTCGTGGTTCTCGTAACAATAACGACGTGCTACTCCATGGCCTTCTACTCACTGAAGAAGATCACGTCTTCTGTATCGTCGTCCAACCAGCAACCAGATAATGAAACTGCTAACTTTGATGTCTCGCAGTATCGAAGGTCCTTGAAAACCATGTTGATTGTTCTTTTCACAACAATGCTGTTTTACTTTCCTCATTTCTGTTCAGCTGTCATATACAGCATCAAAAACGGTGAAGGTTTCGACCAAAATTCCTATTCAGTCATGTCGTATAAGATCTTATCGATCAGCGAGTTGATGGTAGCCACTAACTCAACGGTAAATCCTTTGGTGTACTTGTGGCGCATGCGAGACATTCGAGTAGCAGTGAAAACTACAGTCTATAAACTACTAAGACAAGAGCATCACTCGGACCAAGGCGAGCAAGCTTGACACTTCCATAACTAAACAACATATATAAAAAACACTGCATATACTTCCATAACGTTCTCTACCATTTATTTTCTGGCTTGTAACTTTCTGCTTTTCATTTATTTGATGTTCTGTTTCATGGATTTGTACGTGTGTTTTTTCTAAGTTTAGTTTCAAGGTGAAATTGACTGTGTAAATAAATGAAATTCATAAGCCAGGTGGACACATCCTGTTGAACTGTTCCAGTAATTTTTTCACGGATGTTTTTAATGAACAAAATAACCTTCATTTAAAATATCCTTGTATGCATTAGTTTAATGGCTGCTTCTGCGTTATTATTTTTAATCTTTAACCACGTACAAAATCTATCTACGTAATTAATGGAAAGCGCGGTATAGCGCAGGAAGAAAAAACAAACAGCAAAAA